>JAQIFY010000853.1:0-14690 GCA_028533085.1 Varecia variegata
TCGAGCAATGTGGTTGCTATTATCAGGCTCTCAGGCTTCCCACCTCTGCCAGGTAACCTGCGAAACAACCTCTGACATCATTAAACACTGAAATCACTAAACTGTAAACGTGTGTTAGGGGGTGTTTTCTGGAACGCTCTCACGACCTCTTTTTGTCGAGGCTCATTTTGTTTTTATTTTTCCCCAGGACCTGACTGGTCTCTCCCCCTCTCTGTCCTCCATCACAGGCGCCCCCCCGGCCCTCTGCCTCCTGTCTTTGCACGGTGTCAGGAGAGCTCTGTGTGTTTCTAAGTCACACCAGGTGGGCAGCTGCTTTTTCAAGTCACCGGGCCAAGTTATGTTTTCTCAATTGTTGTCCGGCCAGACTGCAGTTGCATACCAGCCCTTATTAGCAAAGCGGAGAATGCAGAGATATAAAAGTCACACTTGCTTTCAAGACTCTGCTGAACAAACTGCTTTGGGGGGACTTTGTTTCCAGCCATGAACTTATGAACTGAGGATTTTATGAAATCCAATCCTCATTGTTATTGCAGCATAATCCTCTTTCAGTTATCCACCCAATTTTTCTGTAACAGTAACTTCTTCCTTTCTTTCCCTGTCAGGGGGCTCTGGGCATCTAGGCTGTGGATACGCATCTACCACTCCTCTCTTTCTGGTAGGATGCCAGGGGCCAAAGCTCACAGAAGCCCACCCAGCTCTCAACCCTTAGTCATGAATGGGGTTTGATATCTGCAGAGCCCCCCGGGTGGAGGTAAAAGGACATCTCTGGACATAACATCCTCTCGACTTATCATATTTTAGTTTTGACACTTTCAAATGGGCCCTTTGTGTTGAGAAACAATGAAATGCAAAGGACATTAGGACAAGAAGGGATCTTAGAGATCATCCCCTCCAGACTCCGCTCCTGTTTCACTTTCCTATCGCTGCATAACAAATCATCCCAAAACATAAAGGCTAAACAGCCACCATTCACTGGTGTAAGAGCGTGTGATTTGGGCGGGGCTTGGTGGACCTGTCTCTTTCTGCAGTGGGCAGGTTTGGTGGGCTCTCTGGTTCTCCTTCAGGTGTCCTCTCTCTCCGTGTGGTCACCTAATCTGAGCATCTTCACATGGAGGGTGGTCTCAGAGAGACAGAACGCAGAAGCTTCCCGGCCTCTGAAGGCCTGGCCACAGGCTGCTGGTCACAGCACGTCTCTAGGCCAGCCCAGATTCTGGGGAGGGGGATGCAGACTCCATCTCTAATGGGAGAAGTGGCACAAGCTGGCAGGGATGGAGGGTACTTGACACCCTCTTTGTTGACAATCCATCACACCCCATGTTTTGCAGAGAGCTACCATTGCACTCCCACACTGGGGACTCTTCTGCGCACTAGGAGAAAATAGCTCACTTTTGCTACCTTTGAGGAAAGAATCGAAGCTCCCTCTTAGACTACTCTGAAAATATTATGGAGTGAGAGGGGAGCAGTGAAGGTGAGAGATGGGGTGAGATGAGAAAGAGACGTGTGGTTCGAGGAGCTCTGCCAGCCGACAGCTCAGATCCATCAGATAAGCCGAGTTCATGTTTCCGTTTGAACTTTTCTTAACCACCCCCCAGGGATACTTTTTAATGTTTGTTGACTGACTATTAATCATGCCACCTCACTATGACTATTTTTGATCTAGAAACGTGTTGAGTAAGCACCAGAAAAATGAAGCATGGAGGCTTCTCAGTTTCATATTGAAAGGCGACAATAGAACATCATATTTTAACTGGAAAAAGTGGTGTTGAGATAGGTGAGGCAACACCACGCTAAAACACTCTTGAGCAGCCTGGACAGTGAATGCCATGAACACGGAGATCAGTCAGAACAGCCTGGGAGCTTCCCCGAGGAGATGCTGAAGGTCTATGGCTGCTTCTCTTTCCTCTTTGTTCATTGGAAAGAGGTTCAGCAGAAAGTCAATGGAGTTGGTCTGAGAATGATATTTTGTCGTGTGTATTGTGTTTTACATACTTTTTGAGCTACTTGCTTCTGGTCCAGGAAAGTCAGGGCATCTGAAGATGTGAACTTAGCTTGGAGTAGGGAGGTGAGCCTAGGGCACTGTTCCTGGGTGGTGGCTCGGGGTTTGGGGTCTCCCTCTTACCCAGTCTGGGGGTGAGGCTCTGTCTTATGCCTGCTTTGCAATGTTCTTGGGCAGTAGCAATGTGCAGTTTTGAAAATATAACAAGTAGTTCTTCCAGATTGGCTGAAACTCAGTTCAGGCTTCATTCTGCCAAGTATGCACATAATTGATTCTAATACCTTGAAGTCAATAGCTGAATAGACGCTTTTGGTATAAATATTCCTCAGCGTAGTACTTGGAGCTTTATAAAGAAAGTATAAGAATTCATTTAGTCTATGTTAACTATTTAACAACAGCCTTTTAGTTATTATTGATCACCTTATTCTCTCAATTTTGAGTCTATAAGCATCTGTTATGAGACAATACCCACACAACTCTGAAGGTGGTATGGCCACAGGAAAACGTTTTATAACGTTTTCCTGGTTGAACAACAGGGAAAGTGGTGATGATAAATATGACAGATGAAGTAATAATGCCTGACGCTGACCGTACTATGGTGGTTTCACTATTTGGATTAGTTTCCTGTTGCTGCTGTAACAAATTACCACTAACTTAGTGGCTTAAAACAATACAAATTTATCCCCTTATAGATCTGGAGGTCAGAAGTCTAAATGGGTCAGCAGGGCTGTGCCTCTTTGGAAGCCCTGGAGGAAGATCCATTTCCTTGTCTCTTTCAGCTTCTAGAAACTGCCTGTATTCTTTGGTTTGTGTCCCCACATCATTCCAACATCTGCTGCTGTAATTACATCTCTTTCTATGACTCTGACACTCCTCCTGGCTCCCCCTTGTAAGGACCCTTGTGATGACACTGGGCCCACCTAGATAACCCAGGATAATCTCCCCATCCTAAGATCCCAAACTTAGTCATATCTTTGAAGTCCCTGTTGCTATGTAAGGTAGTGGAGTCACAGATTTCAGGGATTAGGATGTAGACATCTTTGAGGAGGGGGATATTACTCTGTCTACCACACTACTGATATTTGAAACAGTCATATTCTATTTGTTGCAAATGTCTATAAAGTCTCTTCTGCTACAACATGGATTTCTTTCAATAGGAAAAATAGTACCACTATAATAGTGATTTTTAACTCAACATTTTAATGTTAATCTGCTGAATTGAAGTAATCATTTCACAATGCGTATGCATATCAAAACATCATGTTGTACACCTTCAATATATACAATATTAACAAAAATAATACAAAATAAAATAAATATCAACTGAGTGCCAAAAGACACCCCTTCCCCCCAAAAAAACAACAAAAAAGCAAAACAAGGAGGGGCAAGCCTGAAGCTTGTTCTCAATTAAAAAGAAATCCTTTGCAATATATGAAAACCTTAAGAAGAAAGTTTAAATCCTGCATAGTTCTTTACTTTAGGGCAAGAAGTTACTGATATAGTGGCTCTAATGCCTGTATATTTTCTTCTATTTTAAGCTATTTGGGGAAGTTATAAGTGCAAATGAAGAAGTTGTGAATACATTTCCTCTAGTGTTAAAAAAAAATTAGCAGATGAGGAGGGTTTATGTCTTGGATCATAAAGTTAATTTTGATGTAACTGATCTCTATTAAATGTAGATGTCCTCCAGGACCTGTGTCTCAAAGGAAGAAATTTAAGAAATTAAATTAATAACTAAATTAAAGAAATTAAAAATGCAAAGGATGGAGTAACTATGATGCTGGCAGCAAATACCAGTGGCTATTTAATTCTTTGTTATATTAATATTACTAATTATTACTGTTTTGGTTAGTGTTCTGGTTAAAATTTCATATTTTGAGTGGTCTACTCTTAACCTTGTTTTCCCAAAAAGCCTACTTCTTTTAATGCAAGCTTTCACAGAATGTGTGGTGTATCAGGGACAAGTGTGACATTATAACAGATATTACTTCATTAGAATTTCAGAATCCCAGTTAATTCCTTGCACACCAATGGATAGATACCATCTGAGCAGAAATGCTAATTTTGTTTTTCCTAAAAACTCCTAAAGGGGGCTACTCACCTCAAAGAGAACGGGTGTACATGTGGGAAATATGGGAAGATTTGGAAAAGATTTGTATAGGTGATGCTTGAACTAATTTTTTTAAAAATGAAGAGGCATTACTTAAGTAAGAAAAGATGAGAGGAAGATTCAGAGAGGGCACTAACACAATAAATATCTCTTGCATTAATTCATAAATTTCTTAGGAAGCATAAGTGGATGGTTTACACATAACCAAATGGTTTTGATGCTGGGCTTGTTTGTTGTATTCTGCTTAGTGTCTTGTTGAGAAGGGGCATTAGAGATCACCAGGATCACAGAAATTCTGTTTCCTTGGGAACATTACGCACCAGGATTCTGATCAGGCCTGTGTTTTCCCATCCGCACCTGACCATCTGGCACTCACCTGTTGAATGATCAGGGATGATTTAGAAAAAGCCACCTTCAACACAAATGAAGCAGATCAGTGATTTTCTGCATGGAGACAGGCCCTGGCAAGGAATTTAGGCTCTTTCCATTTGTGCAAGGACAGTTTTCTTTTAGTTCAGAATTGTTTATTCATAAATCGAAAGAGAGAGAGAGAGCAAGCGAGAGAGAAAGACAGAGAGAGAATTTAGAATCTGCCCGCAGTCCTCTCCGTATCCTGGGATTTATTTGGGGTAAGACTAGCAGGAAGACCATTATTTTTTGCAGTGGGGGCTCAGCAGCCTGGGGAAGGGGAAGTGATGCCGGGCACACAGCCCCCCGCCCTTCAAGGTGGGCGCAGGCATCGACACAGCCCCTCCTGTCTGCCTTAGTTTTGAGAAGAGGAGGTATGAGGGCTAGGGAAGGTGAACTTTTGCTAGGCAGAGAGACAAGTCAGACAATGTGAGTTTTAATTGAAATCATATCCCCAGCATTTTACTTTTCAAAAGTTGTTAGCATGATCGAGGTTGCATTTTCTTGTGACTACTATTATTACTGTCACGCTGACTGCTCTGGGCAGGGGCTGAAGGTTACATGTGGGCTGAGAACGCCGGGCTGCATGGGAGGGGCTGGCAGACCCAGCGCCCCCGCCTCGGAATGCTGCTCCGGAGTCAGGTTCCCAATGCCTCGCCTCGCTCCGGCAGTGCACCCTTCTCTCTGGTTCCTGAGAATACTCCTCTCTGCGCGTGGAGGTGACGCTGTTGCTTTTTCTTCTCTTCCGGTTTGGACCTCTTGAATCATCAGTGTCTTCTTCTATTCTGGGGAGCAGGATCAAGTTGTGAGGCTTGTTGATCCCAAAGAAGACTCTTCCTTGAGACCTTCTCTGCCAGAGATGGTGCATTCCCTGGGATGTGCAGGGGCTCCATTCTGAGAAGGGGACTGCAGTTAACTAGGCTCCCAAACCTTGAATATGTAGTTGAATCTCCTGCAGATCTTGCTAAAATGTAGGTGCTGATTCAGTGGGCTTCCTATGGGGCTTAAGACTGTAGTTTCAACTAGCTCTCAGGGGATGCCAATTGAGCTCGTGCATGGACCACACTCTGACTTGCAAGAACTTAGAATATAGCTGAAAACCAAGTTCTAGGTTGTGTATATTTTATAGAAGGAAAATCCAAGGAGGGGAAAAAAACTTTTAAGTGGTCCTCTGTATTTGCGGGAGGCTGGAGCATTGGTGCTAGGTAGGACAAAACCTTAGAGCGGTGAGAAACTGGATCCTGCTCCCTGCCCCTGGGGAGCGAATGCCCTAGTTTGGAAGACAAGGCTCACACACAACAGCAATCAATCACAAGTCACATTTTATCGCTGCTGAAGTGCCAAAAGAGGGGTATGGATACCGTGTTCTGATGCTGAAGGTAGCAGGCAGGCTGAGAGACTTGGGGGATCTTGGTTCAAAGTGAGGTTTGTTCGGATGTGAGCGTGGTTAACTCAAAGGCGTCAGTGTGTAGGATGATGTCCTTGTTCACTTTGTTCCCCAGGACACTTACTACTCTCTTGTTGCTTGGTCCCTAATGTCTCCAGTGGTTTCTTTACACAGACTAAGTGACCAGGAGGAAGGACAGGGTGTCCTCACATTGATTTGACCGTGTGCTCGGCCCTGCGGGCTGTGACATGGGAAATATCCTTCTATCTGGGAATCCATTCAGATGACATTTCTTGAGGGTCCCCTGTATTCCAGGCACCGTCTCCACAAGGTCCTGGCTGGGTAGAAATGAGTGGACGTTGTCCCCGACCTTTAAGAGCTCAGGCGGGTGGAAATCAAATAACGTGGCAGCTCTGGTTTTAGATAATTTTTTTTCTTGTGAAAAATATGGAACTAAGGAATTCCTTACCAGAGGAAGCAACAGAATTTCTTCAAAATCAGTTCAGAAACATAAAAATTAATCACTCTCAATCAAGACATGTTCTGCGTTGTTCAAAAAAGAGCTCTCCAGGTCTTCGCTCGCTTCTTTTAGAGGCAGCTGTGTTAGGAGAAAGGTGTCAGCATAGCCCTCCTAATCTTCCTGGTTACAGAATCCTCAGGAAAACCAAGTGTCTTTGGTTTCTGAGTATCTAAACAGTTTAGCAATTTTGCAGTGAGGTAGTATGAGTAGGTGGGATGGACTTATTTTCTAGGTCCAGGCATCCTGTGGCTGTGGGACCTCCCGATGATTATCTGATAAGACGCCACCTCTGACATATTCTGAAGCTCAGGGAACCAGCAAGAGTTGTCATGCTCACTAAATTAGTTTTTGGGAGGGGATGCTGCCTTCACTGTCCTTGGAAGAAAAATTCTGTTTTGTCATACTACTCTTGAAAACATTTTAGCACGAAAATGACTTTGAATACAATCACTAAGAAGTTCAAAATGTTTAATGGGGTCTGTGGCAGTCAAGCTGAAATGCCTGTCACGTTGTCTTTCTAATGTGCAGGGAACATTCCTGCCTGGAGTGAGAACCGTGAGTGTTGTTTTCTTGGCTTGGATCTTGGCAGGTGTGTAACGTGACTCCTGATAGCAGGACAGCAGATTACATTCTGCTATAAAACCATTTCTAAGGCTCTTGGCACCCAAACTGTTATTGCATGTCTGCAGGTGTTTAGTAATTGGATTAATGCAGAGCCGGAGGAATGTCTGCTCCCCGGCTCTGAGAAACACTGAGGAAAGACAAATTCATTTCGGAGAGTGACCTGGAATGTACGATGACAGGCCTGCACTCACACATGAAGCCAGATCTAAGCCTGCACATTTCAAATGAACTGCTGTGAGCAGTCACCTTCCATAGGAAAGTTTATCCAAAGCTAAATACAATAACAATGGCCTTGTGAGTCAGGCGGGAAGGAGCTTCAGCTTGGGTTTTGATCCTCTTCCAAGAGCAACTCAGACAACTTGAGCTTAAGCCTTCCTATCATGCGGCTCATGAACCCTACAATCCTAGGTGTTTAATAATAATAATTTTTAAAAGGCCTTGGTAAACAGAAGAGGATGCTAAGCCTCCCAGTGGAAGTGCAGAGACCACACTAGCATCCTGGATCATTATGCTCTTGCTTATTAATTCCCTCCTTGATTGTAAAGATACAGACTTCGCTGTGACAAGACCTACCAACTCCAGTAGGCCTGGTAAAATGACAAGCAGCGCTCACACCCACTGCAGCACTGACCAGCACAAAGAAGAGGTGGTGGCTCTCGAGTAATTTTGTCATTCTGGCTAATTGAAACTCATGCTATCCTCCGAGAGCAAGAAGCTGAACTCTCAGAGGCTCCCATCTGAGTAGATAAAACCGAATGGTTTGGCCTTACAAATCAAACCTCCTTCTCAGCTTTACAACTCAGAAGGGAGGCGGACCATTTGGAGAGAGTCCAAGTACAAGGGAGATAATAGTGAAAAGGCAATTTTTGTGAAGAAAGGCAAAAGAATCAGTACTGCTCAGCTTAAATCCTAGAGGGGTAACTTGTAGTTCAGAAATATTATCACAGTAGGTGGTGAGAACAGAATGGGGGTGGGGAGAATGACAAACCAGTCATGGCATGCAGAGCATGAGTCTGAAGCTTTGGGCTTGGAAGGTAGAGGAAATGAGAAATCTGAGAAATCTGTGTGTAAAGGAAAGGGCATGGCCCAAATGGCTACTCATTGAGTCAACAAAATTTACTGACCACAGCGATGTGCCAGTCCCCATATGTGGGGGGGATGCAAAGTGACCGAAACATACTTTTGGTCTTTTGAGGATTGTTGTTTAGGATGCAGGGGCCTGCAATTGTGATGCCCTGCAGGAGGTGACCAGATGGATGCAAGATCTCAGAGTGTTCCAATGGCCTGGGGTGGGGGGCAGGGCGGTGTGTCTGGGGAGACAGGAGGCCCCCGGGGCTGGGTTGACGGGTTCTGGCTGCCGTGGCAGCTGATGTTCCAACTCTCAGCCAGGAAGAGATGATATTTGTGGGAGGTGTGGGCTGCAGGGGTGCAGTTGTGATTGCAGGTTTCATTGCAACCGAACAGGGCTGCAGGTGAGTGGA
The DNA here is from genome assembly GCA_028533085.1 of Varecia variegata. NCBI lineage: Eukaryota > Metazoa > Chordata > Mammalia > Primates > Lemuridae > Varecia > Varecia variegata. The sequence continues at coordinate 8,527 of JAQIFY010000853.1, forward strand.
AAGCAGAAGCCTGGGACGCAGCTGTGGTCCCCTTGACATGAGGCTCTTCCAGGCCTGGAAGAGACGGTGCATGGAGGGCGTGTTCGGGGTCAGATAGGTTGTTTGTGGAGGGAAGGAAAGGAGCCTTATGAATAAGAGACAAGCAAACCATCAAACAAAACCAAACAGCAACAACGACAAAACTTCCAAGTGAAAGGTCGACTTCTTGTGGGGCTTGGGCACCAGGACTGTTTATAAGGCAAAGTTCTTAGTGTCTTTGTCACTAGTCAGTGCTGGGGGACTTTGGGACCTGGGGGGTGCTGTCCTGGACAAGTTCAGGAGAAGAAAAAGGGGTGGAGGGCTTGGGTGGGACAAAGCAGTCATCCCAGGGCCAAGAAGGGGGGTTTGGCCAGGGTCACTGTAAAAAGGGTAGGATTGGGGTGAGAAGAGGGGGTGGCTGGCACGTGGTAGCCCACAGAGTAACTCTGAGAACAGTATTTCACATTTTTCTCAGGGGCCGAAACGAGCCTGGATAATCAAGATGGTAGCAAGAAGCCACAAGGACTAATGAAACCAAAAAAGCTTAATTTTAAATCTTTATTCATAGTTGGAAATTGAAAAGAAATTATGAAACTGCTGGCTGGGCAACTCACCAAACAACCTTTGAAAAGTCCAGAGCCTCATGAACCCAGAGGGTTAAACCAGATGGGGTGTCCACAGGCTGTAAGAGCAACTTGATGAGTTGGCAGCTGAGGAAAGGGAGAGGGAACGGGGCTTATCCCTGAGGCCACGACTAGTGGGATGACCTGGGACCACCAGGGGTCTGAAAGGCTGTGGGATAGAGCACATAAGTGGACATGACAGGGAAGGCAAAGTAACTGTACTGTGCTCGTTTACTACACTGAAATGATTTAATCAACCAGGAAGTCTTAACTAAGTGTGAGTTATTGTGAGAGGTCAAAGTGTGTGGTTAAGAGCTTCCAATTCTTTTGGGAGTGACAAGACATCTTCTGGCAGAGAGAATAGTGAGTTCCTGGGGGATTCAGCTAATGGAGAGACCACTGTGTTGGGCATGGTCCCGGATGATTTTCAAGAGAATCTGGAACAATAAAAATGTATGGGGTGTGTGCGTGTGTGTGTGTGTGTGTGTGTGTGTGTATAGGGATGTGAGAGAAAGAGAGAGACATGAAAAGAGAGAGGAGTCAAGTCCACAAGGCACTCATAGGCTAGTAAATGCCTGTTTATTTATTTGGTAAATGATGGTACAGCTTTGATTTACGATGCATAAAAATGCATTATTGATGTTGATGTTATAGCTGATGTTTCCTCCACAAAAACTTAGGGGCAGACCTTGGGAAACAGAGTGGAGTTACAGAAATTCCTTCAGCTGAGTGGCAGAAAACCTGCGCTCTCACCTCCCCGGTATCACTCGCTTTCTGTCGGCCTCATCAGTGAACGCCGGTGTCTCCTTAGGGAGATATTTACACTTAGAGCCACCGGTAACGGTGTTGCCCAGGTAACACCTGGAGACCTTTTCATCTGTGCATCCAGACTTGCTTTGCAAGGGGAGCCAGGGTGCCCACAGATGGCTGGCAGGATGCCCTGGGCCAGGAAGGAAAAGGGCCCTCAACGGATGCCTGGTCTTTGTCAACATCTTCCTTCAGCACCACCTTACCCTGGAAGCCCCTGAAAGCGAAGAGTCACTCTGCACTCAGAATCTCTCCTTGTTTACAAGATATCTGGGCTCGGATGGGATTATTGCAATCACAGGCCAATTTCTTCACCTCTTTTAAAAATTTTATCACGTAAGGCGGCATGCTGAAAGATCTCAATGCTACTGAAGATTGCAAAACCAAGTGGAGATTCATCTGTTTTGGAACTCTGTCCAAAGACCTCTCTGTATACATTCCAGTTCCTTCCACAGCCCACAGCATACCTTCTTCCCCTGCCACCCAGAGCAGCTAGACAGCTTCCTCCCCTTTCTCGGGCCAGGGTGGGTCATGACGGCTAATTCTACAGCAGGCTCTTCCTAAGAGACATTTTTCCCAATGAAACCTCCCTGATGTGGGCAATTTGTGGCAACAGGGAGACTAAAATCTGAATTGTCAAAAGTAACAAAGGCCGAGATAGCCAGTTGTCTACCCAAACTAGATTAGTAAACGTTTCCTGATTAGTAGAGGGTTTTATTAAATAGGTTGAATTGAATCACAATTAATATTACTTACATACCCAATTCATAAAAATAGTTACTTCATTAAACAGAAACTCTACTTCATTATCCTGTTTGTTCTGCTGATATTATTTAATCAAAACCCTTTTTATTCAAAGATATGGCACAGGTAAATTTGAACCCAGACACTCAATTATCCAAATCATTGACATTTTCCTGTTCTCAGAAAAATGCTCTGGGAACACAGGCTGCTTGTTTCTCTCCTGCCCTGGCCAGCAGAGCGTGGCAGGGTAAAACAGAAAATTGGCAAAGCTCCACTTTCAATCCACTTTAAAAACCGGGATCAATCTTGCTTCTTTTTCTCCCTGAAATAGAAGTAAGAAATAAAAGAAGCCTTTTATATAAAATTGGATCTTAACATTCTCCAAAGGGGTGGCAGCTCCTGCGTGGCAGATGAAAAGGGCCCAGTTTTCTCAGAGAATAATCTGGGAGAGGGAAGTCAAGGTGAATGGCCTCCTCCTGTAACTGCAAGAACTCCCCGGCCACCTCCAAAAGGACAGGGGGTCAGGGAGCTGAGTAAGCAAGGGGCAAAGAGACAGGACCGCCAGAGAGGCAGGGAGTGTGAGCCTCTCCCTCACGTCCTGCCCTGCCTTCTGCCTTCTCCAAGTATGAAGAACAGGTTGCAAGAGGAGTCACCAGGGAAGAAGATACTGAATAACCCCAAACTCAGCAGTGTTTGTTGGTTGATTGATTGATTGGCTGATTCTTTATTATTCGAAAAGTATCAAGCATCCTCTGTATGTCCGAGGCCAGGGCTGGAAGTGCAGAGCTAAGTGATTCACAATTGCTGTCTCCAAGAGGCTCCCAGGCTCAAGCCCAAGAAGCTGCATCTCTTCAAATGTTTTGGCTGCATTTGTATGTGTTTGGGCTTCCTTACTCATGGCTGACTTACTGCATCTTTTCCAGTGGATCGGGAACATTGCTGTAAGATGATAGAAACTGACATCACCTGCATAACCAGGAGATTCGAACTTAGGTTGTGGCTCTGCCTTGGGGCAGGCCTACGGTGGGGCCTAGGGCACAAATTTAAGGGTCAGGGTTGTGTAAGTACAGGGTCTGCCTGACCTTGACACGTCGATGACTTTTTGTACTAGTCATTTACACTCTCTGAGCCACCGTTTCCCGTCTGTAAAATAGGAACAATGCCCACCTCATAAAGTCATGGAAAATTAATAATATAATGTTTGTGCAAGTGCATTATAAACTGTACATACATGTTGGTTTTATCAATAGTAACAATAATAATTATTGTTATTATTATATTTTCATTAATCACAATGACATTAATAATAGCCATAACCATAAACACCATAAACATTCTTTTTGGTGAATGTAATGTATTACCTTGGAAATTAGAAGGCAGAAATTGAAGTATCTGGTCCTACACTTTATAAAAGGCAGTAGTTAAATATAATATAGTAGTTAAATATACTGAGATTTTGAGCTACAAATGTTTAAGCTAACCTCTATAGTTCAGTTTCCTCATTTTTGAAAAGGGAGTAATAATAACTGAGTCGTAGGTAGGGTTGTTATGGAGGATTAAATGAGATAATGCGTGTAACATTCTCACTGTATTGCATGGTACTCAGCGCACCACAAACGTGAGCTATTATTGTTATTTGGGGACTGTAGCAAAACCAAGTCATGGAATGCATCAGAATGTCTCAGGATACTTTGCTTTTTTCAGTTTCCATAGCTGAAAGTATGTTGCATTATTCTAAAGTACAAAGATATTTTTCCTACAGCCTTTATTTTAGGAAGAATTATACTAAATATTGTTCCCCTCTTTTGTAAGTTTCCCCAGAACTATGGTTGTGGTGTATAGTACCTGGAATGGAAGACTAGAACTTTTTCCTTAAAAATAACAACTAGAAACTACATTAATGGAATTATATTTTTGTCTTATTAATTTAATGATTTCAGTATTTACCTTAAATGTTATTTTAAATTAGGAATCTTAATATTTATTATCAAAAACACCAAGAGTCTGGCATTGCTGTGACCTGACTTCTGACTGCCACAGGCCAGCTCTCTGCTTCACCCAGCGAGATGAAGCGTGGCCTTTGGAACTCTGTCATGAAGCTAAAAGTTAAAAAGAAAGACAGACTTTGCTTCCTTTCTCTTGCTTTTACTACCAGAAGCTAGATGCATGAGCAGGGCTGGTCTGGGCCCTGTGCTGCTGGCATGGCTGGTGCCCAGGGACGGGAAGCCACGTGGGGCCCTGAGACTGAGCCCTGGAAAACAAGTGTTGTCTTAGCCCTACTAGGAGGAACAGGTTTGGGATCAAAGAAAGGGCCACTCTCCAGCCCCCAGAGGGGGTCACCCAGAACATCCGTCAGTAGGGAAAGACCTAGTGGTTCCAGAGAGGATGTGAGGCCTAAGCAAGTATTTACTGAGCTCCCCAGGGCACCAACAAGGCTGCAGGAAACACAGACACAGTACACAGACCGTGGCCTTAGCAGCTTCTGGCTAGCATGAAAGCAGCGGTATTCCACACAGGAGAGAGGAGCTCACATCTATGATTCAGATTGCTCCTAGTCATGAGGGGATTCACTGTGAAAATGATCACATCCCACCAATTAGCCTCTTTCTGACCTTATCTTACTCTCTCATCTGTTGTTTGTCAGTTGCTGTTGGTGGGTGCTTAATCCAACTTCTGGCATAGAGCAGGCCCTTAGGAAAAACTGCTGTGCATGAATGAATGGGTGAGTGTGCTGGGTCTTGAAGCATGTCCTGGTTCTGATGTCCCAGGAGAGGGATGCTTAATGATGAGTCACCGTATTCTCCTCCACCAGGGAGAAGGGGTGGTGGGCACCAAGGATTTTCACTTACCCTTGAGCATCACTTAATTAGATCATTGAAGGGATGTTCTCTATTGGATAGGATGTGTTTCAATTCTCAAAGGAAGTCAAAATTGGAGACTTTGGTTTCTATGCCATCAAGATCTATGTGATAATTTTTTCCTTGAATTTAAGTTTAGAAATAAATGTGTCTCTAAAGATGGATTTAAAAACTTTGGATTTGTAGCTAATAACCATTACTAAACCAATGTGCTTTCCCCCCTTTTATTTAGCAGAGTACTTACAACTTAAGCAGAGCCCAACTGTTGTGCGAAACCTACCTCATTCATTCTGACTTTACATTGTGTCTTTATCCCAGATCACGGGATGGTCTTTTATGAAGTCCCCATATATTTGCAACAATTTCTAGAGAGAGAGATATCAACATTCCCTCAGAAGGATTCATGATTGTTCACAAAGTCCAAGAACCCCAGGTTTAACTAGTCTTCATTTTTAATGGGGGTTTCCAGAACACCCAAGCCTATAGTGAACAGTTGAGGAAACAGAACTCAAGAGTAACTCTTTCGCTCACACCCACCATTTCATTACTGGAACCCCAACACCCGTCCCCATCCTTGTCTTGGTTTGAGGGTGGGGTCCACAGAAAGCCGGTGGTGCCCAATGGCAGGGCTTAGACTGCATCTCTCTGCTGGGGGGGAGTGTACACCCCCCTCCAATATTTCCCATGAAACCTTTGGCAGATCAAATACCTGCAATCTTTTCATGCTGTAAGTTCTGCAGGAAATGCGGTGTACTTTCCCAATTTCCCTCTCTTGCTCAGAGAGCTATGTAATAGTGGTAGGGAGGCAGTCAGAAAAAAGCTGGAGTCTAAGAACTTAAAATGGAAACTTGTAAACAGAGCCCCATCTTTCCTCCTGTGCCTCCTCTATACAAAACAGCATAGAAGGGTGGGGCTGGTTGATTTCTAAGATATTTTCTACGGTTCCTCTTGACTCCTTTTTTTTTTTTTTTTTTGAGACAGAGTCTCGCTTTTGTTGCCCGGGCTAGAGTGAGTGCTGTGGCGTCAGCCTAGCTCACAGCAACCTCAAACTCCTGGGCTCAAGCGATCCTACTGCCTCAGCCTCCCGAGTAGCTGGGACTACAGGCATGCGCCA
>JAQIFY010000854.1:0-14690 GCA_028533085.1 Varecia variegata
TTGGTATTTAATACAAATATTAAGAACATAACTAGAAAATGTAATGAAACAACATTATTTTTATGGTGTTATCAAATATTTATATAAATTAAGAAATAATACAAGATAAAATAATAGGAATTCTATCATATTGTAATTCTAAGCTGTTTAGAATTGCTTGGTATGCTAGCATTACTAACATCAGATAAAATACCCTCTAAAATGCAATAAATTTATAGAGAATTAACTAAATTTAGGCCATAATCTTTTAAAGAACAAAAAAATTACATTTGAAATTTCTTGAAATTTTGTGAGAAAAAGCTAAAAGATGATAGCTATTTTGCCACTAAAAGTTTAATGCAAGGAAAAATTAAATAGAAAAAAGGGAGAAAAAACCAAAACCAAAACCAAAACAAACAAAAAGACAATTTCGGCAATATCAATAATAAGTCATTTTTTATCTAGATATAGATGAAAATAATCTAGGAGCTGATAATTCTGAGAAATAGTTGTTCCTACAATAGATATAGTTAAGAATGTAAAGAATGTGAAAAAAGGAAGAAAGTATTAGAGAAAAAGATGAGCCCAGACTCATTACTTCAACTGTTTAATCGAACTTCTAAATCACAGATTCACAATAATAATTTAAAAAGACAATTATGTATAGCTTTGAATCTTTAGAGGTTAAATTTTTAAATGAAAAAAATGTTGAAATGGTTGCTTATGGATCGCCAGCTATTTTCAGTAGTTGAAGAGAAAGAGGTTTTGATATTGACAACAGAGACTTGTATTATCAAGAAAGTTATAAGCATTTTAAATGTATCACTTGAAAGTAAAAATACATTTATACCTGCAAACGTGTAGATCAAAAAATCTAGGAGCTAATAATTCTGAGAGATAATTGTTCCTACAATATAATCTAGCACTCATGCATTTGAAAACCATGAGTTTCGATGATAAAATATGATTTTAATGGAAATTTTTGATGGAAAGTTGTATCTGTCTTCATTTCCCAATAGTCATTTCTATGGCAGTGATCATTGACTTCAGCTTCTAGTTTGGTTTCGGCCAAATATTGGTTGTAATGCTAGGCCATGGGCACTAAGCCAAAATGAATATTTGGTGCATCTCTACATATATACTGAAGTGTGAGGAAGGCTGAAAATCCAGTTTAGAAGCTGTAATTCAGAGGGCCTCAAATGCCTGGAAGGTGAGACAATGTTTAATTTAATTAGCAAAAGAAAATAATTGAAGACACTTGCTCAATTCCACCATAAGCGAGAAGTTTTGCAATTTAGGTAAATATTTAGCATGTATTGTAGAAATGAAATCAGTTGTAGATATTAATTATTCTGTCATTTCCCCTGTGTGAAGGTAACTCCCTCAATTTTCACATTCAACTAACTGTTGTTGCTTTTGATGTCACTAAAATAATAAGAGCTTACTTTTATTTTATAGTTACTATTATGCCAATACCCCTAAAAGGCATAATTTCATTTAATCCTTGAAACAGCTTTACAATGAATGAAATTATTCTCATTTTATAATGGAAGAAATAGGCAAATAAAGTTGCTCGTAAGTAGTAGCAAAGCAAGAATTTGAATCCAGAGTCTATACTCTTCCTTCTCATGATATGAAAATTGTTCCATCCTATGAAAATTGTTCATAGGATGACTTAGAAACCTAAATTAGACCTTTTTATAGTCTTAGACCATTAAACTGTCGTCACAAATGCTTTTTTTTTTTTTCCCCTGTGTGTTATCACCATCATCCTGGCTCCTAAATGGAGGATGATTAGATGGAGCAGAGAGGACTTCTAGGGCAGTGAAACTGCTCTCTGTATGAAACTATAATGGTGAATACATGTCATTATAAATTAAAAAAAACCATAGAATGCACCTACTGTGAACTATGGGCTTTGAGTGACAATGATGTGCCAATGTAGGTTCTTCAGTTGTCACAGATGTGCTGCTCCGTGGGGGATGTTGATGATGGGGAAGGCTGTGTAAGTGTGAGGCCGGGGGTAGGTGGGAAATCTCTGTGTCTTCTGCTTAATTTTGCTATGAACCTAAAATTTCTCTAAAAAATAAAAACTATTTTTTTAAAGAATGCACTCACAGTATTCTGTTAGATATTTCCTTTAGCTTCTTCTTCATTGCAGTGTAACTAATCCCTAACACGTGAGAAAAGGCTTAGAGAACACCCTTTCCATTTCAGATTTAGGCATTTAGTCTTGATCTGAGAGCAACTATTATTGACCTTGAAAGCAACTATTACTCTTCCAACAATTCATGTTGATGTTATTTTTATGTCCATCATGCACATGAGAGATTATGTGTACTTCTTTATTTTCTTTTCTTTTTTATTTCAGAATATTATGGGGGTACAAATGCTTTGGTTACATGGATTGCTTTTATACCACTTGGGTAAGTTATGAGTGTGCCCATCATCCAGATAGTGTACCTTGTACCCGTTAGGTATGATTTCACCCATCCCCTCCTCCCTCCTCCCACCTGCTTGATTTCCTTTGAGTTTTATTTCCATCTGTGCACATGAATGCTGATTGGTTAGTTCCAATTTAATAGTGAGTACATGTGGTGTTTGTTTTTCCATTCTTGTGATACTTCACTTAGGAGAATAGTCTCCAGTTCTATGCAGAGTGTTACACAGGGTATTAATTCATTTTTTATGGCTGAGTAGTACTCCATGGTATACACATACCACATTTTATCAGTCCAATCATAATTGATGAGCACTTGGGTTGATTCCATGTCTTTGTGATTGTGAACTGTGCTGCAATCAACATTCTAGTCCAAGTGTTTTTTTTGATAAAATGACTTTTTTTCCTTTGGGTAAATATGCAGTAGTGGGATTGCTGGATCAAACGGCAGGTCTACTTTTGGTTCTTTAGGGAATCTCCATACTATTTTCCATAGAGGTTCTGCCAGTTTATAGTTCCACCAACAATGCATAAGTGTTCCTTTCTCTCTGCATCCATGCCAACATCTATGGCTTTGGGACTTTTTGATAAAAGCCATTCTCACTAGGGTTACGTGGTATCTCAGGATATTTACTTGTATCGCATAATATCAATGTCCATCCTACAAATATGTTGTATATCCCAGACAGCATGCTTATTGTGTCAACCAAGACATAGCATGTGTATGAAGACATTTTGTTCCTGACTTATTACTAAAATGATCTAATGAATTGGAAAAGGTCTGCCACCCATGAAGTGTAAAGTTTCCCAAAGTCATCTCTGATCAAGGATCAGAGGTGCTGGGCTCAATGGAGAACACACTATAAAGACTGAACAAACCAGGCCTTTCTCACTTATACGAACACAGGTTTCCTCCATCAAACGCAGCTGTTGTCAGAAACATTAGATGGTGGCCATGGCATTTTCTTACCCAACGTGGTTTGTCTCCATGACTTAGTCGTCTTCTCTGCTAATTCCTCCAACCAAAAACATGCTTTCCACTCCTGGAGACCTGGAAAAGTCAGTCTAGGCTTGGTCATATGACCTTCAGTCTGTATTATGCCTCAAATGCCATAGAGATGCAAGTCACATCTCACCCACCATCCCCTGTTAATGGTTTTGACACAGAGCCAAGGCATGGATTTAGCATCCCAGATCCCAGATAGAGCAGCCTAACGTGACAGTTTCCAAAAATATTTTCAGTTTCTCAGCCAATCAAATACATCTATGTATAGCTAAAATCAGGACCAGACAATTTTGCAGGGAACTACACTCATATAACTCCTCCACTATGCACACTGCACAGAGAAGCAATAACCTCCCCAATAAATCTGCTGTGAGCACTCCTCAGCCTCCATCAGCAAGAGCAAGTATTCACTTAAGAATAGAAATAGTTATGTTAAAAAATATATTCCTTCCTAGGATAGCTGTAAAATGTGCATGAACTCAATGCCAGCCTTTGACAGGGAAATTTAGTTTTAGGTCACTCAATTTATGCCTCTGAGGGGAACAAATTCCCCAGAAGATTAAACTTTCATTAAGTTCTTTCTTTTATTTCCTGCCTTTGCACCCATCATATCATAAGTTCCATAACTGATGTCTTACTATGGTCATAAAATGGTTGCACTTGAACTTCAGGGACCTGTCAAACACCTCTCCCTCTTCCTCTTACCCCCCCCCAATAAAAAACCTTTTAGAGAATGGTACTTAAATTGACAGTTTCAGTGGTCACTCTCCCCAGCCTATGTCAGTAAGAATGTGCCCAGAAGAGATGGAGAAGTTAATGTGCACTTTAGACAATTGCATTGAGCGACCAATATTCCACACTCCCCTGACCCCTAGCCCCCTATTGTTTTGACTAGACAGGGGATCATACTGAATAGATTAACCAGCCATTGACTTGGGACACCTACTGCTTGGAATGTCATTGCACTTGGAGTGAAAGGGGATAAAAAACGTCTGCCTTCCACTCCTGATCCCCTACCCTGTGGCAATATTTCTGCCACAGAAACACTTGGCTGTCAGCTCCAGCAAAGCAGCCCTGGATAACTGCAGTAGTTTGTTGTCAGAATGAAAAATGGCTCTGTGCAAAAGGTCTCAGGGCTGGGATGCGAACAATCAAGGAGCCCTAAGTCAGGCATTTGACAGGGAACTTTGGTCTTGCTGTTAAATACCACTTAATACTGTCCTGCCTGATAATCCCTGCTGTTTAACAACTGTGCGATCATGGCTCACCCATGGCAGAATGCCTTTCGACGGCGAGAAAATGGTCAGATGTCATGCATTGGCTTGGGAGAAAAGAAAATACATCTCTCTGCATCCAATGAAAATAATAAGACTTTAAGAAAAAAAAAAAAGACAATTGCAAATCCATTATAGCTTTGACTCATCGGAGAGTTCACAGCCAAGAGAGAGAAATGAAATTGAGAACCTCATTCTAAATGAGGTTAGCTATAGGTGAAGAGCAAAGAAGTTTGATATAGTCATTAGTAACTCTAGTTCTGTTAATCCAAATAGGTAGCTGATTAGAGAAAAAAATTCAAACTAGGCATCATGTAAGGCCCGCAACTGACATTTTTGCTCACAGGGTAGTCTTGGACTTAGAATTGTGTAGTGGTTATTGTATTTGCTGGAGTTGTGTGTGTGTGTGTGTGCGCACATACAAAAGTTCATCATTACTACAATAAACATTATAAAAGACTTACCTAACAATGCTACTCACCTCTGATGTTTTCCAAGCAAGATTTAATTTTTAATAATTTAGTGCCAATTCTCTTACCTAGAGCCACAGGATGATAGTTTTTATGATCTTTTATAAAAACTTTTAGAGGTCAAATAACATTAAATATGCTTAACTCTAACCCAATTTCCCTACTTTTCTGTTGGCTTATTAGATAATATGCTTAAATTATGGCTGTGCATATGCATGTTTGTTCTATGATGCTTCAGAAAGAAGTATTTAAATAAACAAGTAGGATTTACAAAGAAATAAACTTAATTTAGTTTAAGGGGAACAAAATTTTATCACCACAGTGGACCAAAAGGAGAAGTAGAACCTTTATTAAATGGAAATTTCTAAGCCACTGACAATGTTCGGATAGTCCAGGTAGCCTTCCCAGGGCTACAGAGGATGAAATTCTTTTACTGAGGCTTAGATTATAATCTATTATTTGTACCCCATTTTTTTAGGCTGCTAAAATACCAAATAGATGCGTGCAGATTATATGAATAAGTTATCTAATGCACAATGATATAGAAAGATTTTGTCATTGGCCTAAGTTACCCTTTTTAGAACCACCTTTCATTTTTATTCTCTAGATTGGAGTTTGATAGCCCCATTTCTTTTATGTAATAATATTTTTTATATCATCCAAGAGTAATTAAGGCACATCAGGAGAATTTGAAACCCTTGGAATTATAATAGACATAAAAATTAGCTATCATACCTTGATTTGAGTCATCTGGGATGGCTATCATGTGCTTTTAAACCTGAATCTAACTCAGTGGATGTCTATGAGTGAGTCAATATGCTGTGGATATATTTCAAGTCACCCCTATTTACTTTCCTTGCTAAACCTCAAACCTCAAACAACCAAAGAAACAGACAAAAACAAAACAAAAAATAAAACAGAAACTATTAGAGCTCATACTTGTGGTTTATTTTGAAATCTCTCCCAGTGAATTCCTAAAATAGCTCACCTATAACTTCTCTTATGGCTTTGTCACTTTTTATCAAATAGAATAGCTTTAAATTGTTTAATATGCCATATCTTCCCTACCATTTGGGAAGTTCCTCTGAGTTAGCTTAGAAATAATGCATTTTCCACTCAGATTTTGTAAAACTATTTTCTAGCAAAATTTCAACAACAGGAGTTCTTATCAAAAAAGTTTTTGAGTCATTTATCACCTTTTTTTTAAAGCATGTGATTTTCACCATTTTTAAGTATTTGTGACTCTGTCTTTTATGCATTGATGAAGGACGTTGTTACCGAAGTTATATCCCAAATCACAGGTACCCAGGTGGATCACACAGAGATGGTGACTTTTCTTCAGTTTGTCCTGTAGGTGTTTGTCATCACCATACCAGACTTATTTTTAAAAATGATCCTGATGACTAGAGGCCTAGTTTACAAGGACAGAATTTTTACCTTTTAAAAAAAACGTATTCTCTCAAGTAATCTCTTTACACATTAAAAACTAATATTGATTGATTTACTTAAAGCTAATATATGTTTCCAAACTACATTTTAGAATAAATAATTAGTAGAGTAGGCTATGATAGGAGAGGCTTTGTAAAGATATATTTATTACATTTCAAAATAAATAATTAATAGAGTAGCCTATAATAATTTTTATAAAGATTGAAATTTAAGGTGAGTCTTCTTTTTCTGAGTGCTGATTTGGTAAGGAAAGAGTTTTACATTCAGGCATATTTATGTGATAACCCTCTGAGAGCCTAAGTTCTCCTGGGATATTAGAGTTTAAAATGCTCTGAGAGATCCTACTGTTAAAAATAATGAACAAACAAGATTCAAATATGGCCCTTTCTTCAAGCACAGCTAGCAAGAGTTTTGTGAAGAATAAAAATAATATGTATACATTGTCTGATACAGAATAGATACAACAAACAATACTAGCTGCTAATTTCATAATTAGTAGTTGCTAAGTCAATGTTTATTTACTATGTGCTAAATGCATGGCTTACAGAGTGCTGTTTAACAGTGATGATCCTTTGGTGAGAAATACAGCTTTGAATCCCACATTTTCAGATGAGAAAACCGAGATTCACAGATCCTAAGTCATTGACATGTCTATCAGGTGGTGTTGCTAAGTTTCAAGCCCAGGTTTGCCTGACTCAAAACCTGCTCTATTGTTTTAAACTGATGCATTTTTATATTGATGCCATATTCAAAACATTGATGAGATAACTGCCAAGTATTGAAATGTGGGTCAGTAGTACCTATAGAAGGGTGACATGCTATCTCTAGTTCAGCCCCTCAAGGTCTTTAGGAAAACTGATCACTGGGCCCAATTATACCAATTAAATCCAAACATTGCTTGTTTTCTTTTCTGGATCTGCATCTTGGGTCTCTAGACCACATGCAGGAGAAGGAAGCCTGGGCCTGTGTGTCCTCGGCTGGCACACCTGACTCATCTGGGTTGAGTCAGCATCCTCGCCCCAGGACCTGCATGTACCCTCCCTAGACTCCTTCACTGCTGTCTTCTTGCTTGTGTTTGTGTTATACACATTTGCTATCTGGGAGGATCAGCAGACGGAAACCCTGTGACTTGCCAATTAGATTTCCCAAAGATAATGTCAAATTAAAACCTGGCCCTCTAAATCCACATAAACACCAAGGGATGCCACAGCCAAAGATTGGGCTCTCCTTGAGAATTGGCTTTGCTTTTCTCCCTCTAACCATTATCTTATCTGAGCTGGAGAGAAGAACCTGCCTCCAGCAAACTCTTGCCCTAAGCACTTATTAGACTTCAGTAAACAACGGTGTGCTGAGCTCAGGGTGTTTTCTTGGCCCAGGTGTTCTGATTTACTGAAAATGAAATCTAGTGCTGAGGCAAGCTGAAGGAAATAAGACATCTGCGGCTCAATCAAGTCGGCATCTCCAGTCACGACTCCAGGTAGCCTAGCTCGGAGCAGCTCGGATTTGACTCACAGCTCTGCAGTGCAATCTCAGGCAAGTAAAGTAAACCCTCTGGTCTCCTGTCTAGTCCTCAACGTCCTCATCTGCATAATGAGGGTGACTGATCTCACAGGGTCACTGTGAGTTTGGAAAACGCAGGCAAAGCACTCAGCACAGGCCTGCTCTTTCTTCGGGAAGCCTTGAACAATTTAAGCTCTCGTTTGCTGCTGCTTCTGGTATAGCCGTTGCCCAGTTTGCTGGAGGAATAAAGAGAAACATTATCAAAACATTCCCAAGTCCTGTCTGCGTCAAGAGCAAGACTTGAAGCAAGCATGGAAAGCAGCCTTGATTCATCTCAGAAATCAGTGAGGGTTCGCTGAGATTCATCCAAGAACGGGAGACCGCCCGTGGATCCCTCAGTCTCTGGTTTGATGGGCGCATATTTGAAAGGAAGACTGGAGAGAATGTGTCAAAGGCAAACCTGGTAAGTGACATGCTAGAGTACAAAGCATGAGGGCTTTAGCAGCGAACTTCGTATGTCAGCTCCACCACACAACACTTTTTTTTTTTGAGACAGAGTCTCACTCTGTTGCCCGGGCTCAAGTGCTGTGGCGTCCTCCTAGCTCACAGCAACCTCAGACTCCTGGGCTCAAGCAATCCTTCTGCCTCAGCCTCCTGAGTAGCTGGGACTACAGGCATGCGCCACCATGCCCGGCTAATTTTTCTATATATATATTTTTAGCTGTCCATATAATTTCTTTCTATTTTTAGTAGAGACGGGGTCTCGCTCTTGCTCAGGCTGGTCTTGAATTCCTGAGCTCAAACAATCCGCCCGCCTCGGCCTTCCAGAGTGCTAGGATTATAGGCGTGAGCCACCACACCTGGCCCACATAACACTTCTATCACCTTTGCTAAACTAGTTAATTTCTTCAGACTTCAGCGTCTTCTATTTTTTTAAAAAAATAAATACAATATTATCTCCCTTTCCAGGTTATAAGTAATGTCTCTGAAGCATTTAAGTCTTTGCTCCCATGAGCTGGTGAGCGACGATGTTAATTCTTCCACACTTACACGTCCCCTCCTTACACACTAGTCTTTATATCATAACACTGAGGATAGTAAAAATAAGTTGCAGTGAAGCAAAAGAAGAAAGGGTTAAAGTTGTGAGTAGAACCAATGGAAAATGTGCAGGAGAAATTAAGTGGACCAAGCCAACTTTTTCTAAGCCTAAAAATAGCACAACACAAAATATTAGACATGTTCAGAGGGCATCTATTAAATTTTGAGGCTCATAAGAGGCAAATACCATATTTTCCAACAAAGCATCCACTGTTGCTACTGCAAGAGGCAGAATGCAGTTCTGGGGCCAGATGATAGTTTTTTTTTTTTGTTGTTGTTGTTGTTCTTCATTATAAGTATCCTTTTATGTTATGGGTTCCAATTTTTCAGTCATTTCCTCAGATAATGTCATACTTCCACAAAAGCTGCTTATGATTTCAAAAAGACTGTATATCAGAGACACATTTAGGGTATCTTTGGTAATGTCTCAACTTTGATTTGAGTCATTTTGAACTCCTTAAGAAAAGGAAAGTGTTACCCAGTGAAAGAATTTGCAGCTCTAATTTCTGAATCTAGTGTCCAAGATAGTAAAGGCACCCAAATATTTAGCCCCTGAGTCCCATCAGAGCTCCCTTCTGGTTGAATGGAACCAACAGGAGACCAGACTCCACAGACCACACAGTGAACTGCACCCCAATGCAGTGGCTCCACCACGCACCTGCCGGATTGAGAAATGCAGGGCAAGTCAGCTCTGACTCATCACTCCTGATTCACAAGATACCATCATTCATCTTTTCCAGAGATAAATCTGAGTCTCTGGTGAAAACCTACGAGAGGAAGTACATTCCACATTTTACAAATGTTAAAAAATGGGTAGGTAAGAAAACTCAAAAATATCCACATAATTTTAAACAATAAAAACTAGGGCCTTAGTATAAATCATGGTAATTGAGATGAAGGCGATGAAACTTTAGGTGAACACTTCTTTTCCATCATATCATTGTATTAGAGAATCTTCACAACAATCCTGCATAGTAGACAACATCATCCTCATTTTGTAGAACAGGAAACTAAAACTTAGAGCGCTTAAATAACACACAACTATCTAAGTGGACAGGTTATGATTTAAACAAGTTGTATAGTCTTTCTACTCTTCCATCATGCCATTAAACTCTAACTTCTTTCTTTAAACTGTCTTCTTGGTGTATGAGACTTAAGATTTCCTACATCATAGCCTGGTGGTGTTACAGCATCAGTTCGAAATGTGTACCTCAGCCGCAGTAAGGAACAGTGGTCCGTCATCTCAGTGAAGGACCAATTATACATGAAACGAAAAGAGCACAAAGTTAGAAGGCTTGTTTCTCTTTCCTACAGACAGAGTGAAGATTCTATGGTTAGAGAATAGTGGAGAAGGAATACAGTCATGAACCTTCAAGAATCTACAAAGAAGCACCAAGTCCCCAAAACCTGTACTCTCAACTGAAGGTGAGTTTGTCCCCTTGGGGGACATTTGGCAATGTCTATAGATGTATTTCTGGGTGTCACAACCAGAGAGGAGCAGGGTATGTTACTGGGTAGTAGCCAGGGATGCTGATAAACATCCTACAATGCGCAGGACAGCCCCCCACACACACCAAGAAAGAAGGATTCAGCTTAAAATGTCAATAGTGAGAGGTTGATAATCCTGCTGGAGACTGTAAACTCCTTTAGCAGGACTACAGGCAAATGAGAGGAACTGGGTATTTGTGAATCAATGAAGACTGAACAAATAAATGAAGCTATGAGATGTGAACTAATATTTAGGTTATTAAATAACTACATTTGGTAGTGCTGGTTAGACATGGAAGGCTGATCTTGAATTATATCTTAACTGATAATTGTGTACATCATACCTGATATGTGCAATTATAAGCATGGAATAACATCAGTTCATCTAATAGATATTGACAAGAAATATATTTATACCCACTGTCCACTCTCTGACTTCACCATGATAGCTGGTGCAGATAATAAATTTGTGAGTGAAAAAATTAGAATTATGTATATCATTTAAAGTTTCCAATACTTATTATTTTTATGATTATTATTTTTTAATTCCTTGAAACCCATGCCTTTTAGTGTGCATTTTGGCTTCAGCTTTGATTTCAAGGAGGAAATAGCTGTACTGCAGAGATTGCTGTTATCAGTATGACTTTTGCTGTTGGACCCTCTCTCTCTTTGCCTCTCCTTTAATTAAGCGTGCGCCAAATTCTCAGCAGATGTTAGTCAACCAAAGAGTGCAAAGAGGGTGGGGAAAAGCAGTGGTGAAATGTATCGCCGTGCTGTGTATACCTAAAACAACTAACCAATAACTTCACTTCCTGGTGTGATCGGTATTATTAGAGTGCAGCTCTGGATGCTGAGTTTCATTACAATAAACCTACGGTTTCACTAAGGCATTTTCCCATGAGAACATTTTAATTAATTTATTAATTGCAAACGAAGCTACAGGTGTTTGAGTGGGTTGGTAGTGGCGGAGGGTGTGTGCGTGCATGCGCATGCGTGCGCATTCGTATGCGCTAGGGCGCATGCGGGTGAGTGTGGTGTGTGTGTTTTAATTGCTTCTATATTCACCTTCCTGGCTCAACCTGTCCAGGCTGGTTAGCAGCCCTCAGCAACTGATTCCCAGACAAGACTGTGTGGGTGACTTGTCATGGGGCGATGGGATGATTCTGTTAGGCCTGCATCGCTATGCAAGAAAATAACATTGTCATAATGAGGCGCTGGTTTCTTGGCAACTGGATGCTGGGTCTGGAGTAGAGGTTGGCAGTAGTCTTCTCAGAGACTGGGACGTTACTTCTCACTATGATCAAATGTTTAGATGTTTTTTAAGGCTTCCCCTTTATGCCAAGGAAGATGTGGTCTCCCATGCCGGTGTTAGCAAGTTGCTGATGATTTTCAGATGTATTTTCTAACCTAGAGATATCACCTAAGAGGTGGCCCTTGCTCTCTCAAGAATAAAACATTTTGCAGGTGGGTTTTGGGGTTTCAACAAAGTGCCACTTAAATCTAACAGGCAGGGATTTGACTATGGCTATTTCTTAGGAGGCAATGAGCGTGGTAGAAAGAGCTATGTGACTTTGGGGTTAGACTGAGCTGAGCTTCAATCCAAGTTCTCCACTCAACGAGATATTGAGCAACTTACCTAAATACTCTGGAGTCTAGCTTCGCCCATTAATAAAATGGCATTAAAAACATCTACCTTTTGGACCATTTCCAAGATTAGCAGATGTGAAGATGAACTGTTCAACACAGAGTGGGCACTCAATAAATGTCACTTATTAATGCCATGACTATTATATTCCTATAAGCCCTACAATAACTGTTGGGTTGTCTTTATTCTCAGCTCTATGGCTCTTATTTAAACAATGATTCTTTCCACTTTTAAATTGAATATACAAAAGCAAATAATGAAAGCAGAGCAAACTAGTTCTGTAGGGCCTTTTCCCCTACCACATCAACTTGTGGATTTGACTCGCTATGGTTAATTACTTAGCTATATGTTCACTCTGTCTTGCTTAAATTAAAATGCAAATCCTTCCGGGACAGAAGCTATGTATTTACTCCTTCACTTCTCCACTATGTGAGGAATTATTAGTGTTACTAGAGTTCTCTGAAGATCTACTGATATAATTTTGGGTCATAATGAAAAATTTAGGGAGTAATGTTACTCAATTAAGAATTTTAAGTCACATTACTGATAGGATCCATGACTTTAAGGTGTCCTGCCGCTACAGTTTAACCTCAAGTAGGGACTGTAATTTGCAGAAAGTAAAAATAAAAATAATATAAAATAAATTAAAAATTATGAAAGTCATGGATGACATTTTTAGCATTTATCTTGTAGGGATGGAGTCCAATATGGTAATATAATATACCTCCATGTGTTTTCTTGTTCAAAAGCTTATTGCTAATTAAAATAAACATTAGATTCCTGAGGTTTACTGAAACTTTATTGCATTAAAAAAAAAAGCAAGTGTGTGTGAGAGAAAAAAAAAAAGAGCAAGAGAGAGATAAAAGTTAATTAATAGAATTTGGCCTTCCTCCAAAATATACTCTGTGAGTTTGAGGTATTTGAGATTGGGCAATGCAGGTTGGTTGGTATGTGAAAAACATCTGTCATGATGGGTCTTGCTATAATATGCAACTCAATGGGAAGGCATGGCAGCATCTTCAACGGCATCATTATGACCTTCAAAAATGTGCCACTTTCTGCATGACACCATTAAGTATCTGGGTCCTGATTAAGCAGTATTCTGTATTGATTATAATGCATTTTACCTTCTGAAGTTGGCTTGGCAAGTTGAACGGTAAATGAAGTCATGAGTTCCCCTTGGAGTTGATTTATATCTCCATTGGGAGCTAGTTTTTCCACCACTTTTTCTTAAATGGAGTTGAGTTTGGAGTACTCTATCTGGTACTATTTATAATCTATTAGTCCCCATTTACTACAGGGCCTGGAACTAATTGCACATAAAAATTCCCAACTAGTTTCTGAATTAAAATAGCTATTTTTATGGCTAGAGCCAGGTTTCCCAAAGAGTGTTCCATGAAATGCTAGTATCATGAGATGCTCCTCAAAAAGGGGTTCATTGTTCAAATAAATTTGAGAGAAAACAGTCGATTGATTCTCTCTCTTGTTTGTATATTGCTAGATTTTAGGGTCCACAATAGCAGGATCAGTGTAAATATGGTTCATCCCCTTGAAGCACGTAGCATAATTACCAGCAAATGGGAGACTTGTAAAAATATTATTGACAAATTAACAAATTAATGAAGCCTTGGAAAATTCTGTAGTGAAGAAACTATTTAGCTTTGCTCAACCAAATATTTCCCAAATTTGTAATGATCATGGACCCATTCTCTTTGTACAAAACTATTAACATTATATGAAACTTAGATTCCAAAAAGCATGATTTTAGAAACTCTTACTAGAATATTAAATACATTCATTTAAAAAAATTATATATACATTAATTTGTTTAATGTTCATGTTTTAGTACCTACTATGTTCTGTGTCCTGAGGATATATAAACAACAATAACAAAAAAACATAAACTCTTCCATTGTTGAGCATATAGCATACTAGGATGAATAGGACACGTACCTGTTTTTAAAACAATGCATTATGTAGTCTCATATGAGAAGTAGAAATAAGGAGACTACAAAGTGAGAAACAAACAAACAAAATCCATGATTGGGTATCCTCATGACATAAAAGTTCAGAAGTATTTGTATGATTCACATATGGTTGTTGCTTATACAGCAGAGCCTAAGAAAGTACCAGAAAAGAATGAAATTCTCTCAGTGTGAGACAATAGGGAGTAATAGGGCCTGTTTAAAAAGTGCGTGCACATCTTAAAGGAGGCAATTGCCAACTGGATACAGCTAACAATTGTCATGGGCCTCTTGTGAGCAAATCTTCCTATCTGTCAAGGGAAGACACAAATCTGGATTTTGATCTACAGTATTCTCATTATATCCTTTTTTTTTTT
>JAQIFY010000855.1:0-14689 GCA_028533085.1 Varecia variegata
TTTTTTTTTTTTTTTTTAGTAGAGATGAGGTCTTGCTCTTGCTCAGGCTGGTCTCGAACTCCTGAGCTCAAACAATCCTCCCGCCTCGGCCTCCCAGAGTGCTAGGATTACAGGCGTGAGCCACCGTGCCCGGCCCAGTGCCGTCTTTTTTATATGCTATAATCCCATATATACTTCTGTGTTGGTCTGTAATTCCATTTGATTGATATTTGGCTGTTTCCATACTAATAGGACAGTGCTTTACTATAGTTTTAAATGGTTTTCGTCTCAAATTTTATTTGTTAATTACAGAAACCCCACCTACATCTACATATTAAACAATCCAAAGATGCATAATGGGAAAGGTTAATAATTTCCTTTCTATATCTCTCCACCTCTAAATCCCAACATACCCCATTAGGCAGCAGGGCCCTGGGGGTCCCCTATGAGCCAGGTGTAACCCCTGTTCCTTTTACTGTGGGAAGGTCTGCAGGAGTGCTGGGCGTGCTGGGCAGCAGGGGCTGGAGCCCAGGAATTTGGATTTTTTTATGGCTGCTGCCGTCATCCCAGCGTGTACCAGCTGGATATGGGCATATGAATGTGTGTACGTTGTTACGGATAATTTATACATCAACCATATGTAACTGTTCCTATGTTAGTAAGTTTTTTGAGATGTAATTCAGTAGGGAAGGTGAGCTGTGCATGAGGGATGGGGTTGCTACACCCCCTTGGCACTCATTTGTGATAATCAATAACTGCATATGCCTGGCTGCTGAGGGATAATTTGCTTGCCTGGGGTCTGCTATTTCGGGATCCTGTTACTCTCATTGCTGTCAATGGCCCAGTTCTGTAGCAGCGTCTCCTACCGTCAGCCCTGGCCACACGGGAAAGCGCCCGCTGAACCTCTCAGTGCCGTGGTGCGGCTCTCACCGGTACTCTCCTGTTGCTTGGATACAAGGTATGTCCGTGGGCCTCTTCTCAACACAGTCCTCCGGTGGGTGTCCCAGCCTTTGTGGTAGGTCCGCTGTAGCAGGCTCACCCTTCATCTTTTAATCCTTTCTTTTGTTGTCTGCTGGCTGTAGCCTGGCATTTCTTCCTCACTTAGGGTGAGCCATTGTGTATCGTTAACAGTTTTCTATTTCTGCCTAAGAAATTGCCACAGACTTGCTGGTTAAAGTTCTGTAGGTCCGATGTCTGGCGTGGCACAGCTGGGTTCTCTGCTCAGGGCATCAGCCAGGCTGAATTCTCCTCTGGAGGCTCTGGGAACGGTCCACTTCCAAGCTCATTCGCGTGATCGTAGGACTGAGGTCCTCATTTCCTTGCTAGCTGTCCATCCAAGGCTGCGCTGAGCTCCTAGAACCTTCCTTCCTCGCCATGTGGCTCCCTCCAATTTTGAATTTTTGATTTCTTTCATCCCCGACCTCTAGACCCAGATTTAAAAGGCTTGTATGATTAGGTCAGGGCCACCCAGATAATATCCATATCTTAAGGTAAACTAATTTGTGAACTTAGTTACATCTGCAGCAATCCTATTTGCTGTGTATATTAGTTTCTTGGGCTGCTGAAACAAAGTACCCCAAACTTGGTGGCTTGTAACAAAAGCTTGTCTTAGTTCTGGAGCCCAGAAGTCCTGAATCAAGGTGTTGGCAGCGCTGGTTCCTTTTGGAGCCTGTGTTCCATCCACGCTCTCCTGGCTCCTGGCAGTCGCTGGCAATCCTTGGTGTTGTTTGGCTTGTAGCTGCATTACATAGGAAAAATTATGAATAAAAGATTTCCTGATATGTTAATTCATGTAGAATAGTGTTTAATTGCTTTGCCTTATTAAATATAATTTATTCTAAAAGCATGGAAATAGATTTATTCATGAACTACTTACTAATGAGAAAGTAAATATGAAAACCAAAATTTTATTTTAAACATTTTAGGGATTAGAGATTTTTATATTTCTGATACCAGGTCTTTTCTTTCTTGAATGCTAGCTATATAACTCATCCATGTATACTCAGAAAGTGATTGGGAAGAATGATGTGGTTAAAATGTAGGCTATATTTTTATATTGTAATTGTGCAAAAAGTAACCAGAAGGAAGTCGTCATACCTTTTGTATTTTGATAATGTGTAGAAGTATAAGAAATTTTGGATTATAACTTTGTGATTACTATAATAGTTTTGATAATGGAAGCCTTTTGTTAACATTAGTGACTTTGAGAAGTTCTTAATTTGTTAAGTTTGTTATTCTTGATATAGTTGTTTAAAGGTGGAGAATGGGGAAGTATAAATTATGAACTAATATGAAATATTAGAGCTTTTAACTCTGAGATTTTGGGAAAGACTTTTTTAGCATTTTATTCTTATTTGGAATTTCAATTTAAATGATTGGTAAAACATAAAATAGAAGAAAATTTGGCTGCAATTTGTTTTCTTCCTCTCTTGGGAAGGCAGCCATTCTAACTACCAAACGTTTGTTTGTCTCTATTGCAGGCTCAGTCCTCCTGTTCTTCCACTGTGCTCCTCAAAGGAAATACACTTGTCTACTGATAAGTTTTTCAGAATGGAGCCATCTGAAATTACCAATGGTTGTTTTCTTTCTATTTTAACAAGGGAGGTAAGGAAACAAACCCCCCCCCCCCCAATCCATGTCATACGTAGGAATTAAGAAACGACGAGGTCTCATAAGAGGAACCTGGGAACTCCGTGAACATTTTGTAATGAGGTGCTTCTATTTTAGAAATAGCGAAAAGGGCAGGAGGAAGAATGACTGCCGTGTGGCAGATGAGCCCTGTTCTTTACACGTCTCCCGTGTTCCCCTTTTGCCTGCCCTTCCCCCCAGCACTCTGTCAGCATCTAGTGCGTCTTCCCTCGCGAATGAGAAATTCACTGTGTAACCCTTTTGTCCATTGGGCTCATAAAGAGACGTTAAAAAAAAGGTCGTCTGCTGAGGTTTATGAGATATATTAGGCCTAAAAATCATTTTTTATTTCTTTTGGCATAATAAAGATACTCTTTATTTTTACTGAAATGCTGATAAATATTTGCAATATACACCGTAATAGCTAACTCCCACCTTTAGTAACTGCTTCTCTAATTGTAGCGGGACCCGTCTGAGACAGTCTCTGTGAAAGATGTTTTGGCCCGAGCTGCAGCCAAGGGGCTACTGGATGGGATTGAATTGAGCAAATCATCAAAACGGGAGAAGAAGAAGAAAAAATCAAAAACATCATTGGCAAAAGCTCCTGTTACTGACAACAACAGCATCCAAATGAAAATTGCTGAGTTCCTGAATCGAGAAACTAAAGCCGGTGCTAATCAAGCTGAAACAGTACCAAAATCACCTCCTCCCCAGAAAAAAACTGCTCAAGCCGGGGCTTCCCCACAGATCAGAAAACTCAGCAAGCCCTCCCCCAACCCTCTGGTGCCTGCGCTTACGAAGAACACTGGTCCCTCCAGACCATACGAGCGGCAGACAAACTTCCTAAGACCTCGGCCAGAAGACAGAATGGTTGCCCTGAAGCCCATCGAGATCGTTCTGCCTCCAGTAGCGATGCCATTTTCAAGTTCCGAAGGGCTCAGACCTCATATACCAGCTTCACAGTTTTACTATCGTTGGGTTGCACCCAGGCCTCCGGTGCCCAGCAGCCTTCCCACACCGTCACTGTCCAGAAAAGGGGAAAAGCCGAAAGAAAACTTACCCAGGCGTCCCCGACCATTGCTTTGACTGTCCTGCAATTTTTACAGGGGCCGAGAGCAGGTGATTTTGTTTTCAAAAATCTGGTACTTCTCAGAAGGTTACACATCCCTACACAAGATACTCGTCTTTTTGGGCACTTAGTATCTTGTATATGTGGTATTACTTTCAGAGAATTAAGACAAGGGATAAACAATAAAGTAGGGGATTAAGCAAAGCAGAATCCGGAGATTTCAATAGCTCAGTGCTGATCTGTTGTAGCTGTCCAGTGTGGACTCGGTACCGGCGTTAGAACCTGTCTCCCTCGTGGTAACTTTCAGGCTGGACTCAGAGCTGCGACAGATTCTCCTGCCTCCCAGTAGGCTTCTTCTCAGACTCGAGGGGCAGCCGGGAAGCTCGGATGCGGACCAGGTGCTGGCTGTCTCCTGCCAGCTCAAGACTGCTCTTTGGTATCCAGGCAGGTGTAGTTTAACTTTTTCAATCACGATCGAAGTTGGTTTTTTCCTTAACTATCACACTATTCTTTGAACAGGCATGGCATGAGTTTTTGTCATGTGACAGGTTGCGTATGAGTAGGAAGCACAGGAAGTTCCAAAGTGCCAGGTGTGTGTAGCTCAGGTGTCTATTTACAGAGTGAAGTGATTCTCGCTGGAAGAGCTCCCAGGATCCTGAGCCGACTGAACACAATCATATCTCCCTTCCTACCACTTACGCAAAACACTGTTGTAAAAAAAGGTGAGCAAATTTCCATCTAAATACTAATAATTCTAAGGAAGAGGCAAAACTGTTGAATGTAAGTCAGACCTATTGTTGAAGAAACTCAGAAATTTCTGATTCCATTCAAAGATCAGGTGATACAGCAAAATGTACAAGTCATTTCAAATGGCACACAGTAATCAAACTTTGGCAAATCATCTCTGATGCACAATTAAGGTACATTGTAGCACACATTACTTACATTACATGTCGAGTCATCTTGAATGTATTATCAATTGCCTGCCAAGAATTGGTATGATTATCATTTCTAGGTCTACTGATTTTTTTCATCATGGCAACAGAAATTGACATTAAATAGATTAAGATACAACTATAAATCTTACTGTTTAAAAAAGTTCATAGACATTCATAAAATTTGTATTTAAAGTTTTATTTTTGGAATTCATTTGTGTAGAAGTGTTATGTAAATTCCTAAACGCTCAATTCAGGTGGCATGATTTTTAGTAGGATATTATCCTCAAGATAACTAGGTCTATTTCAATTCTAATATTCTATTTATTTTATCACTTGATGTGAGGATAAAAAAAAGGTGAATTTCACTTTAGTAGTAATAATTTTACTTTTAAAATTTACATTTATCAGTAAAATGTGTCAGTGAAGAAAGGAAACAAGACTTGTTACACTTGCACCAAGCTTTATATTTTAAATTCCAAACAAATGCTTCACATGTTAATTATTACTCTTAAAAAGTACAGAAATATTTTAAATGCTTAGCTTATTTTACTAATTCAAAAATCAAAAATTATATATCTCTTTGCTCTAAAATACTTTGTGGTTTGTTCTTATTCCCACCCAAATTTCTCTCTGGCTTGGAGTATCCCCTGCCTTGGGGAGGGCGCAGCGCAGCTTAACGGAACCTCAGACCTAAAGAACTGGTGTCTTTGACCCTCTCTCCCTGCCCTCTCCCCAAACCCCAGGCTGAAAAGCAGTCCATTGTCCTAAAGTACCAGCTCTGAGAGTTTCATTTAAGTGTATTTTCTGTGGATAAGTTAACTCTCCCTGTTACGAAATAGTTCAGGATATTTTTCTAATTTCTGTAGCAGCATGTGATTAATGTCACAAGTTGTAGCCCCTTACTCTCAGTAGCTCCTCACATGCATCTGGGCACTAAATTATTTTGCTCTTTAGAAGTATAATGGAGATTCTGAATTAAACCATTAAATAATCCTGCAGTTTTCTTCTTTGAGAATCTAAGGACGGGATCAATTATTTAAATACTTCAGTAGAATAAAAAGGGAAAAATACTTTGGATAAAAGCAATATGAGAGACTGCTAGTGAAGGAGACTGTTGATGACACTGTTTTTTTGTTTGGCATTTTATGTTCTTAAACATCTTAGAGAAAAGTACTACAAAAATCTAAATGACATTACTGATATTTAGATACTCCAATAACAAACTCATATTTTTATCTAAAACCATTTACCACTGTGTATAATGCTGTAAACCAAAATGAAATTCTGTCCTTTAAGACTTAAAAGAGATGAACCACTGGGGACGTGCAAGATGAACAAAAAGTGGGGACACACTTTAACTTCTATTTATCTTCTTTCATATGCCTAAAAGTTAAATAAAACGGGATTAAACGCATTTTCCTAGTTACCTTTCATTTTGGATTTAGTCCCTGTACATCTCTATTCTTTTCTTGAAGTCAGGTTCTCAAAGGAAGTGAAAGATGGACTTCTTTGTGCGGAAACATCTTAGTCTAAGAAAGACTGCTTACCAAGGACTTGAATGACCAAATAAAGCTTCTGGGTCCAGAACGCCAGCTGTCCTGGGTCACAAAGTAAGAACAGGGTAATTATGCAAAATTTAAAGTTACTTCCTAGTTCTTACCAGGTGGAAATACGCAATAACTAACTAAATCAGAATCCTCCATTACTAAAATGATTTTTAAAGTCTGAGGTGAGAATACTGTAAAAATGACTAGCAAAGAGACACTAAATTTATGTTTCTGTTCCTTATATAGACGACTAAGATGCCAATAAATGAGCCAAACGTTTTATGCAGCTAAATTTATTCTCACAACAAATTACATTTAGACGTGTAAAAGTGGGCAACAGTAAAAGGGGCAAAAAGGAAAACAAAGTGTTCTTCCAGGATAAACAAGCCGTTCTGGACGCCGGGGAAGGCTCTCGCCCACACAGTGAGCACCTCGCCCTGAAGCTGAAGTGAATTCAACGTCCTCTCGCTGGATGTGCATTAGGTTAGGCCTGGCCAACGAGAGAGCGAATGGTTTTGTTACATTGTGCTAAGAGCAGGGAAACTGTTTCATGTTCTCCCTGAAACCTTGAACTTGGGTTGTGGTGCCTACGGAGTGAGTGTGCCAAACACGAGGAGGACGAAAGCATGTGGCTTCTAGGAGAGGGCCCGCGTGGATTAGTTCTGTAAGTGTCCATCCAAAAATCGAAGTGAAATTTAAAAAAGTAGCAGTGCCACAGTTTATCACCAAAAACGTATTTTGATGGAAATGGGTCTAATGTCCCTTTCGTGCAATAGGACAAAGAACAATGGTCCTAATTTGCTGTGAGTGACCTTGTATCAGGTGGAAACAAAGGGCACGTGGACACGTACACGTCTCCTGGACGAAAGCACACGTGTGCTTCACACGTGTGGTGAAGGACAGAAAAAGGAAGCACCAAGCAGTGCTTTAGTCTGCAGAGCAGTTTTAGCCACAGGCGTGTGGGCTGTTCCCCTCGATGCTGCCAGGGAGCAGATGTATGAGGTGGCAAGTCTGTGTCTATCTAGCTGCTTTTAAAAAATAAAAGGACCTTTAAGCATTATGCCCCTTCTTCTACGTATTCCAATAGAAATGTGACTATAAATCATTATAAAACCACCTTAGGCAATATATAGTTCACTGAGATTACTGAGGCCTGGAGACACTGAGATGCTCTCCAGTAAAGATAATACAGTAACACAATAATGCAGTATATTTCAGTAAAAATAGAATAAATAAAATAAAAATATTTTAAGCTGTATTTAAAAAGTTAATTAAAAACATAAGACATACAAGGCCTCGTGAACACGGCTGTTTACCAGATCACACACACAAGGGATGCATAGATAGAGAACAGACAGCAGGCAAGACACGGGCACCCTTCACGGACAGGTACACACATCCTCTCACGCATACTTTTTGGCCATGGCAGAAAGTGTCTGAACATACTGTTTAACATAATTAATTTTACAAAATTAATTTGCATTTAGTATGCAAAGCCATTTTCAAAACAAAGTATCTGCAGTAAAGTTTTTTGATATGGAAAGGCTATCGTTCATCTTAATGCATCCTATAATTGCATATATAAATCAGTTTGCTACTTACAGCTAGCTCAGTATTCTTGATCCTGAAAACAAACGGATGTATGCCTTAAAAAATGAACAGGGGGTTCTGGTAGAGATTTCCCATGTAACAGTGGACTACTTGTTTAGAATTTTGAAGTTCATCACACTAAGATGCTTAACTGTGGCGATCCAGATGCACAATCATCGTAACTGAATTTTGAACAGCTTTTCAAAGGGCATAGTAAGGATTTTCATAATGCCAGTTTCTTATGACAGTGTCACTTGGGCATTTGGTCACTTCAGAGAGAATAGTACATAAATTGGTAGAACGTATAATGCATTTCTAAAGCAGCAAATGATTTCAGCCCACCCCCCCACCCCCGTGAGTTCTGAGACGCAATGGCAGGTCGAAGGCCACCTCCTCTTCCCGTCATGCTCTGCAGTGGCCAAGCACCACGAGTCACGAATGTCTCTGGGTAACGGCATCTCTGGAAAACTCTCACAGACTGAGCAGGCTGCGTACTGAGTGCAGAATCGCGTCCTCTTCGGTACGTCTGAGGCACACTGCAGGACAGTCCTGGACGGAGAGCGGGCAATGGTGTCGGAGCTAACACCACCGCAGGAGTAACTTCCACATATTTTCCCCACGTACGCAGGCCGTCCTAAGGCGGCCGGGCAGTGTTTCCCCACCTGCTGTTCTCTGTGTGAGCCCAGAGTCGTTCCGGAAAGGCTCTTCCTGACGGCTGGGCGGGCAGCTTCAACAGAGTCGGAACCGAAGCCGGAGACACGGCCCTGGTCCTGCTCCCGCGTTAACTTTGGTGAGATCTCAGGGCAGCCAGCTTCTCTACCTTGTAAGGCTCAAATGTGATAAAAATGTGGAAACCATTCTGACAAGTACATAGCAGTGTATAAACAGAGTGTTGCTTTTATAACTGGATGTTGTCAATGTTAATTTTGACATTAAAAAGTAAAGAAGACTAATATTGAGATTTATCTCCTTCCTTTTAAAACAACAATGTCAACAAGAGTCTAAATTTGTATGTCTTCACAGCTAAGTTTCTCATCTACATAAAATGCAGGAAAATGCTATTTTTGGGAAACTTGTTCAATAGTCTATTATTCCTATGCATATTTTGCTCTGATACGAAATCTTTCAGTCTTTACAATGGAAAAGAAATAAATTTTAAAATCTATCTAGTTGAGTCAAACAAATTCTAACATTAAATACATAAATTCAGGAAAGGTTCAACTTAATGCGATTTGTTGCCATGGACAATACCTGATGGACAGACACCTTTCTGGGCAAAAAGCACTGGAGTGAGATGGAGCTAGATGCAGGATTCTAGCAGAATGTTGTCTTCTAGCACGTGAAGTAATAAAAATAACATGGTGGTAAAGATCTAAAATAATCATGTATGACAGAAATATAAATGACATTTCCTCAACTTCAAATTGCATGTTGGCTAATTAGCAAACTAAGGATGAAAGGTTTATGAGTAATATTCCATTTTAATGCTCATGTAGAGAATGGCCATAGTGAACTATAATTCTCTAGCTGCACTGTACAATATAAGGCAGAAGTTTGAAATAAGTCCTACCCAAAATGCATTATGATTTCGTTAATCTCTTTTTTTAAAATAATCAGTTTGAAAACCATCTGAAAAGAAAGGCTGGTTTTTGTTCAATTTTAATTCCTGAAATTTAGTTTTTCATCAGTTTTAAAGTTTTACTTTTTTCCAATATCCCATAAACAGCTGTAGACATGAAATGGTGTCCATGTGTCAAGGACAGCTGCCGTTGGTTTCTATACTGATGCCAACAGCCAATTTTGTCAAACATGTTCAATTTTATGAAAAACTAGAACAAAAACTCGCCATCCTATTTTTGCAGCAATGGTGTCTGCTATGCAGTGTCTACTCCAATGTTGGGAACAGGGCAAAGTGCTGTGACAGATCCCCGTAGAGACGACAGTGACACTAACTCAGGCCTCGTTCACTCCAAGGACACAGCGTTAGTTCTCCAGGAGGGACACGGCCACCTTGTTCCCTGTGTGTGTGAAGTTAAGTAACGTTCACAATATTTACAATGAGAAAAAGACCTTCCACTGCTCATGATGTCACTTACTGACAGCAAAAAAATGACTCATGCTTCTTTTCGTTTCACGTGACGGTGGCAAGACGAGAACATGCTTGTCTAGCACTGTCTGGTTAAGGATGAGTTTCTCTGAAGACAGCATCGGCGACGGAACGGAAGGTCAGATCAGTTCGTTGTCTTTAGTGTAGCTGTTCAGTCTCCAGGTAAGTGTCACGGGTCCTTCTCCATACGCTGCTACGGCGTCTCTGTGACCGGGCGTTTCTGTTTCAAAGTGTCAATGAGGGACAAGACCCCGCGCTTCACATTGGTTGTGACCCTCCTGGTGACCGAGTCTGCTGGCGGCGGCGGCGGTCGGACTTTCTGTGAGGGAGGCCTGGCCACCAAGCACTTCTGATAGCGTAACTGAAATAAAGCAAACCATGTTTTAAATTAAATAATAACGTATTGTTTCTTCCTCTTTAATACGACTTTTAAGTCATCACCAATACGTTGATTCCCAAAGTTACAATCCAGATCCTGAACGTAAATCCAGGAGTTTATCTTTTTCTTAATGTGATTGTTTTAAATTCTCCTAAGAGATCATCGGGCTCCACACAGGTGCTCTGGCGTCTGCCACCCTTTCCTTCCATCCGGTCCCACCCTCTGCTGGTTCTCTGTACCGACAGGGACAATCAGGTCACCTCGGACGCGGGTCACGAGCTGGTGAAACCAGAGGGGACCAGAGAGAGCGTGAGTTTCTCGTCAGAGACGCACGGTGGAAAGGGCACAGACGAGTCTAAGCGCCAGCGCTGCGAGCCCCACGCAGGTCATTAGACCGCTCTGACCTTGAGCTTCAGCCACAAAAGGGCTGAAGAGTGGAGGCCTCTGCAGAGGCTGCTGTGATCGAAAGCATGTGTGGGATGCCGGAAATAGACCCAGCACGGCAGAGCACCCATCAGTGTTTGTTCCCTCCCCTGTTCCTGCTTCAGTAAAAAAGAAGGATACATTAAGATTTCAGGGTACATTTTTATAATACAAGTCTAAGTCCTGGTGGATTAAAGAGAAATCCATTGGCACTGGCACCATGGGCCATTTTCTATCCTTCAGAAATGTAACAGCGTTGTTCATCTGCTTTTGTATTAATGAAAACACAAGTAATTCCTCAAAATTAGATACAAAGTTAAAATTTATAAAATGTTTTTTTAATCCAAGCACTTTAAAATACAGTCGACCCCTGAACACCACAGCTTTGAACTGCATGGGGCCATTTATCTGCAGATATTTGCCGACCAAACTCAGACTGAAAACACGGTATTTGTGGGATTCGAAATCCGAGTCTGTGGGGAGCCGACCTGTCACGTCCAGGGCCGACTGCGGGACCTGAGCATGCAGGGGCTTTGGTACACACAGGGCTCCTGAAACCAGTGCCCTAGATACGCTGATTTTTAAAAATCAATTAGTAAGAGGTTCCTTAGTCCAGTTATGCAACAGGCTGACATCTCCCTGAGAAGCATCAAATATCTACAGCAAGACTTCTAGGGGAAGCATGTGTCACTTCTGTCACACCCCGCAGGCCACGAACTAGCCCCTTCCAGCTCAACCACACGACAAATGACGGCTTACTCTGTGTCTCCTGCATGACGGGCATCTCGCCGGGTCTGTGTCCCAGCCACAGCCACACACGGCTAGAGCACGGTTCACACGTGGGCAGGGCGGTGACATGGGCCACCAGACTTGGAAGTTCCAAGACGGTGACGTACGTCACAGGTATAGGTATGTATCAGCTGCAAAACATCCAGCTAATATATATATCTTTTTAAATAATATATCTTTTTCTTAACTAAAGCTATTAATTTTTAGGTATATTTTACAGCTAATATAAAGTAGACTCAAAATAACGTGTCAATGCCATAGGTATTTCAGACGGAGAATCATGCAGATTTGAATCAAGAAGAAAGAGGCCGGGTTAGGAAGCTGCATTCAGAGAGGGGGGGAGGTTTGGGTGCGTCAGTTCGCCTTAGGCTGGTTGCGCTGATACAGTCAAAACGGGAAGCAAACGAGTGGAAGTTTTTTCCAAGAGGGAAAATGAGTCTGAGAATCAGAAAACAAACTGTAACCAAGTGATAAAGCTGATTATCTTTCGTTATCATTTAAAATGTATAATTAAGGCCAAAAGCCATTCGTTTTATGGCTAAAACCATCTGCTACGATCCGTTTCAATTTCGTGAAATACCTACAGAGCTGTCATCCACTTTTGCTTGGCTGGAATCTCCCATTTTCTATTTTCTTCACACACCCCGTCCCCCCATCCCGACTCCCTGCACCTGGCCCGTCTGTGCACCTGGACCGCCCCCCGCCCCCCGCCCAGCCTCGGCCCCGCCCCCGCGCCCCTCCCCCGACCCCGCCCCCAGCCTCGGCCCCGCCCCCAGCCTCGGCCCCGCCCCCGCCCCGCCCCGCGCCCTCCGGTCCGCTGCGCCGAGGCAAAGGCAGCGCCTGGGCCACAGGACTCGAGGGCAGCTGGCCCTGGAGCGGCGGACTGCGGGCGGGCGGCAGGGATCCAGACAGCGAGCGCGCAGGGCCGGGTCCTTCCTTGCCCGCCTCCCTCCTTCCTGCTCCATCTGAAAGGAGCAAGGGCAGCCGGCTCTTTCCCGCCACATCCTCCGCCTGGCGATGCGCTGCACCTGGCGGGCGAGGAAGAAACCTCTGCAGCTTCCCTTCCCGGAGCTCCGCCATCCCCGGGGCCTGTCTCAGCGAAAGGGGCCTCCAGCCTCCACCCAAGGGGCCTCCAGCCTCCCCTCGACCTTCCACCTGCCTCCGTCTTCCGGGAGACCCTGCCACACTGTCTGTGCAACCCCACTGCACCCAGCTTCCCTGGCTTGTTCCCTGGCTGAAAAAACGTGCAGGTCAAAAAAAAAAAAAAGTAGCTTAGTGTGGTTGTGAAGATCGCTTGAGCCCAGGAGTTCGAGGCCAGCCTGGGCAACATAGTGAGACCCCATCTCTGAACAGAAAAACCAACAGTGTGCAGCTCCTTGGTCCTGAAAACAGACCACGCCGCAGCGTCGCCCTTCACGGCCACACCCGGCGAGCTGTGCACCTCCAGGCCGCCACCGCCTCCTGCCTGACCCTGCTCGGCCCACGCAGGCTCTTTCACTCACAGCACCTTCCACGCTGCCCGAGAACCGCGGTTCGCGTGTCTCCCCCCGTATCTGAGCCCCACCCTGCAAAGTCACATCGCACCGAGCCTGGACCCCCGAGTCCGGCCCACGGCGCCGGCCTGAACCGCGAGCAGCGCAGGGCCTCGGCCGCGTCCCGAGTCCCGGGGGCTGCCTGTCCCCGCTGCTCTCCCGCCCGCCCAGCCCCTCCTCCTCCTCTCGCCGGGACTAGTTAACTGGGCTCCTGGCCGCTCTCCACCTCGGCACCCTGTTTCTTTACTGCAGTCACGGGGGTATGATCAAGTCCCTCCCCTGCCTGGCAGTCTTTGCTGAGAAGAGTCAGGCTTTGGCATGACGTCACCGGCCCTTTGTGACAATACCGCGCCTCCCTCCACGCGGTCCCGCGACCCCCGACCACCACGCACTCAGGCTTGGCTGCCTTCGCTCCCACGGCCCCTCGTTTTTACGAGAACCTTCTCGGTGCCTGAGGGCGCTTGCGGGATCCAAGCTGCGCGAACGGCGAGGTGGTGTCGCCTGTTGCAGGTCACCTGCGTGGTGACAGCGCCCGGCAGACTCAGGTGAACCCAGGCTGTGCCCTGGGCCCTTCTCTGTGTTCTCATAGATGAAACGGAACTAACAACCGTCTAACGGCCGTTGTAAGGACTGAGTCAACAGATATAAAAATACATAAGAGCAATTCATTTAAAACAACTATCTGAAATAAAAAGCCTTCCATATACTTCTCATCCTTTAACTGCTAATTTGAATCCAAACAGGAGCGACTCATGCATGCTCGACATTTCTCAGTCACACAGTGACATCAGTCTGGGACCAAGGGCTGACAGTCCCCAGACTGTGGTTTTGGAGATGGTCGTTTTCGACGAGCCGGGAGCCTCGGTGCAGCCCGGCGGGCTCCGAGACCAGGCTGCTCGTCACGACCGGTCGCGGGTCAAGTGCAGCATGACATCACAGACTACCTCTCGCATTCACACCAGTGCTTTTGCTGCAATTCACGGCACACGGCACACGGCACACGGCAGGCGGCGGGGACTCACCATGCAGGCCGCCTGCACCGCCTCGGACACGTTGCCGGCGTTGGGCTCGCACCAGAACACGTGGCACTCGAAGCGCTGGCTGCCTGTGTCCATGATGAAGGCGAAGGTGTGGACGTCCCGGCCGATGCCCATGAAGGACAGGAACCGCACGCGGCACTCCACCAGGACCTCCTCTTCACTCTGCAAGGGACAGCGGTCAGCGCCCTGCCGGCCACCCTCACGCGCTTGCAGAGCTCAGAGTCACGGCAGCAGACTGGCATTCAAGACACAGCCAGACGGAATGCATAAAGGACTTGTGCTTTTTTAGGAACGAAAACTTCGCCTAAACATCTGGAGAGGCCACCGCTGCCCGGGGTGTCTCCTGTGGCAGGTCACTCCTGCTCTGAGCCACACGGCTGCTGAGGACATCACGCGTGTTCTGCTCTCTCCCACCATGCCCAGCGAAGATGTCACACACACGTCTCCCATCCTGCCCAGTGTGGGACACCCAGTGCCCCAAACCACTCGCCCAGCGGAGCCCCTGGAGCAGCAGGAGGAAAGGACTCAGTTTCTCTCTTCGTCCAGTTCCTCTCACCCCAGTTACACGGCACACTGAATTACGTTTCCATCTAAAACCATCTAAACAGAAAGCTGCCAAATCAACTGAGAGCTGTTAAATCATTTTTTTCTTTCACAAACTGGTGTCC
>JAQIFY010000856.1:0-14688 GCA_028533085.1 Varecia variegata
GAGCAGCAACAGCCCGGTTTGAAAGGCAGGAAGCAAACTATGTAGACATGTACACCGTAAGGAAAATATCAGTGAGTTGAAACAAAGAATTTTATTGCAAAGTATAACAGGTATACTTTAGGAAATGGACTCAATTGTTACCTTGCCAAAGAAGGTTGAAAGGACTTCCATTATCTGAAAAGAAAAAAGTGTTTTCTAAACTGGATATCGGTTGTGTGCATGGTTGATTGATTTGAAGTTTTTTGATTGGGGAAAAAAACGAGAGAGGAGAAATGGAAAGAACTGTGTGCTTTATTACTGGTTTTGTAAATGGTAAAAATATATATAAAAATATGAAAATGTGAAGGATTATGAAAAAATATTTATTCTAAAGCATTTTTAAAATAGCTGTTATGGCAAAAACAGAGGCTGCAATGAAGGTGGTGGAATTTAGGTGAGTTCAAGTCAGAGCCCTGATTGCTCACTTCAACTGTGGGAGAAAGAAGCTGTATCAAGTAGCTCGTTAATGATACGCATCATGGGACTCTTTATAATATTTATGGAACATACTGAAGTTTAATAAATAAGATTTAAACATGTTCTATTATATTTCATAAAAATATAAAATATTTTTAATTACATGACATTAAATACTTGAGAGGTAAATAAGGAATCAAAATCAACAAAAAAGACATACTAAAAGTAAAATAAAGAATATATAAATAAAATTATATAAAATATAAATATACTAACGAAGGATTCCAGAACAAATGACAATGTAAATGCGTCTGGTTCATTTTCACTTCCAACTGCTGAGCACCTTTCCTGAACCAACCAGGTGCCAGATCCAAAAAGCAAGTGATAACTGGGAAGCTTCTGGAAGCCTAAAGAGGAAAGCTAGCCCAGCATCACTTTCCTCTGTGTTAGATCAGAGCCTGTGGTTCCATGACAGACAGTCCTGCAGTGAGAAGAAGAACCAGGTGTATCCTTGGTTGAATGTGGCCCACTGAGATTTGTGGAACCTCTGGAGGAAAGGTGCAGTAATTGAGGTTTCTTGAACACCTTCAACTCAGAGAAATTGAAAATGTTGGCTGAATCCTTTCCTAATCTTCAGCTAGACAATATGAGGACCATAAATACTTTATATCTCCCAAGAAACTACCATACCACCTAATGCTGGGCCTCCATGGAAGAGACAACTTGTATTTCTACCCTCTATAATTGCTGATTATTCAGATTGCTGCTAGTTAGGACACCCAACATCAGACATAAGCCCAGAAAGCAGTCAAAGCAATAATGATGATGATGATGATGATGATGATAGTACTAATAATGGTAATAAAATAATATCCACATTTGTTCAGCAGCTAAAAAAGAAAATTTTGCCTTCATGGGAGCATATATCTTAGTGGAACAGACTGATAATGTATAGCAGCAACTATGTTTGAGTATAATTACGAGTTCGGTGTATAAATTGATTAATTTTTAGAGTTTTAGTTTTTTGTTTGTTTGTTTACATGGAACTGAGAAGATTGCCTAAAAAGCATGTATAGCTATAGAAGATGAAGGCACTTAGCTTGGCATTATATGCATTTACTATATCTCTTGATCTATTAGGGAAAGGGGGATAATTCATTCTGACTGTGGCCTTCCTGTTGGGCCCATATTCCTAGGCAGTTTGTAGTGCTGAGGCAGAGAGCACCCCTGGATGCCTGTGTGTGTGTGTGTTTTGGAGTTTGGTGTTCTCAGTAGGAACATACAGAGTTCTGCAGGCTCCCTTCAGTCTTGCTGTAGGTGATACATCTAAGTGTCAGGGGTGGGAGCTTTTCCCAAATCTCATGAGACATGAATCACCTATGTATTTTTAAAAAAAGTAAAAAAGATTTTTGTTTTGTAGAAAAAAATGGTTTTTGATGAATATTAAGTTAAAAAGCAGAATATAAAGTGCTATATCCACCAAAATTGGAATTATTGCAGAAATCTACTTGCATTTAGAGAAGCATTAGGAGGTATACGAAAAAGTTCAAACCTTTGTTTTATATAGTCATTTTAAAGTTTAGAAATTGCACAGTAGAAGCTCGTGCTTTGACTATCGAGGCAACCAAAACAGAATAATCATGCACATTTGTTCAACCAACCAGTAAAACTGAAAGCTAGAAAATCACTTCTCATAACTTTCAGCTAGTGATGTTTCTACTATAACATGGTGTCTCAAAAGTGCTACTTGTTTTTTAACGTTTATTTTAATTAGTGCAGACTTAGGATAAAATCAACAGTACACAATGATATAAAAACTGGAAGTCTAATTCATTGGTCTTCCATTCCCTTAAAAATAACCAATGTTAATTAGTTCACATTTGTCTTTCACAAACCATGTATACATATATGAGTAAATGCATAGATAATATTGAAGGTATGATTCTTTTGTACAGATGGGATTACATCCTAAATTCTTTCCCACATCCTATTTCTTTCACTGATAAATATGTTGTTTTTTAATCCATAAAAATACATGTAGATTTAATTATTTTTAATGACTACTGAATGATCCAGTATATGGATTACAGGTCATTTATTTAGCCAATGCTCTATTTTTTAATGCTTATTAAGTCTCCTGCCACAGGGAGTATAATTGACTGAGTATCCCAGCTGCTGCACTTGGAAATCCATTGCTATATTTCTACCAAGTCCTTGCTTCCCATGGAGTTCTCTGAGCCAATGACTGACTGTGACAGGGATTGTAAAGCAGACCCACTCTTGGGAGACACAGAAATCCTCTGTTGTGCAACTTTGACTTGAGTTCTCCCTCACAGTCTGGCAGAACATTTCTTATATCTGCACTAGAGTCTACAATCCTTCTATATATCCTTCTATTCTTCTTTCTCTTCCTTCACTCAGGGTCATACTTTCATCGCTTGCATATGACAGCTTTCCAAACCTCAATTTTTTTCTCATATGTATTTTCCCTAATAAATTTCTTGCACATTTATCTTTATCTCAGTGTCTGCTTCCCAAAGACCGAGATCAACATGTTTACCTTTTTTTCTGGATAGTTGCTAATACACATAAAACATACTTCAGTGAAACATC
Source organism: Varecia variegata (assembly GCA_028533085.1). Classification (NCBI taxonomy): domain Eukaryota; kingdom Metazoa; phylum Chordata; class Mammalia; order Primates; family Lemuridae; genus Varecia; species Varecia variegata. The sequence continues at coordinate 3,070 of JAQIFY010000856.1, forward strand.
CTGCATAATTTTTAAGAAATTATGTCTTAATATTTGCTAGATGTTTTCATCATTTATGCTCAGACCTCCTACACTCTGGTAGAGTGGGATTAGATGTGATAGAAAGATTTGAACACCCTTATTTGACACAGCTCATTAAAACTATGTTTGTTTTTAAGACTTTTTATTTTCCCTCTCCCAAAGCTATGCCAGTTAACATGATTTATTGATATATGTAACAGGACTATTTGTTGTTAATTATATTCTAAACAATAACACTTCAACTGCAGTTTACTTAGTGCTAGTATCAGCCCAGTGGGAAAAAATACTAGATCAGGCTAATTGTCATATTTTGATTACAATCGTATTGTCTCTTGTTCATAGTAAATCACAATACTTTCTCATATGTTGCTTTGCTTCTCAAACATTGTAGCATTTTTCTTATAGGAATTTACAAAAATTAAAATGCCATGCCATTAGACTAATAAAATATTATCTAAGTAGTGTAAAATTTCATTTTCATTTTCGTTAGAATAAATCAAAATAAAAGTATCATACAAAGAAGGTTGTTTGAGTAAGTGAGCCTTGGGCAATGATTTACAGCTGATACTAAAAGGTCTGTAGGATGTCATTACATGTCAGACTAGTCATTGTCATAGACATTAAAAGAAAACCTTGAACACTATAAGACCAAATTGTCATATTTCAGCATCTGAAATTGCTGTGGGAAGATATAACAGAATGAAAAATTGTTACCAATTATACTTCATTTATTTGAACATTAGTCTTCATTTAATCCAAGGATCTCTCTGTTGACTATTAACTCTGACTAAGACAAGGTCTTAGTGTTTTTAGGTAATTGCAATTTATTTAAATATTCAATGAACAAACTCTTTTAAAAGATACTATATTATTTAGCATTAACTATTTTTTAGCAAGCAAATTTTACTTTATCAAAGTTAGCAAAATTTCTCAATAGGCAAATGATTAAATTGCACAGATAAATGTCTAAACTTAGATTTATTCTGAACTAAAGAAGAAAATTTGAACAAGCTGAAGTTATTTTTCCCTGGTACATAGCTGGCACAATCTAATCAAGCTATCAGGCTATAACATATCTGGAAAATGCCATAGGTACAAGTCAGATACACAAGCAAAGTAGTCTGAAACCATAAGAATCATGTAATGTGTTGAAGCAAATAACCAGTGCTGATTAAAATAATTTGGTCCCAGCTTTCTTTGAACTTATGTTCTAGACACATATTCTTTAAATCAGTTGCTATATTTATAACACAGAGTTAATCATGGAAACAGTCTTTGCTCCTAAAGTGCTAGCAAGCAATCCTAACATACTAAGTCTAATGCTCTTAGTCACGTGTGGCAAAAACTGCTTATGAATAGATTAATGGACAAACAAAATATCCTATATACATAGAATGGAATATTATTCAGCCTCAAAAAGGAAGGAAATTATGATACATGCTATAACATGGGTGAAACTCAAAGACATTATGCTAAGTGAAACAAGCCAGTCACAAAGGAAAAAATACTGTATGATTCCATTTAAATGAGGAACCTAGAATAGTGAAATTCATAAACAGAAAGTAGAATGGAGGTTACCAGTGGCTGGGTTTAAGGGGGAATAGGGTACCTTTTTTTAACGGGATATAGGGTTTCAGTTTTGCAACAGATCTGGAGATTGGTTGCACAGCAGGGTGAATGTGCTAAACACTATCAAACTGTATGCTTAAAAATAGTTAAGATTGTAAACTTAATGTTATTTAATGTAGTTTTACCACAACTAAGATTTGAAAATATTATCAAATGTTTTTAATATAAGCAATGGTAAAAGTGGCAAACAAGTTGGAGAAAGTTCCTTTCTTGCTTATATGAAAACATTCAATATACTTCTTGGCACATGAAAAGGACTGAATAAATGGGAGCTGGCCTTATTTTTTAAACAGACATAAATATGTATATATATTCAACTTTTCCTTATCTATAATTTATAATGAACAAGTGTTAATTTTTAAGCAGGGACACAAAAATGTTATTTTAGAAGGTTTTTTTTAATACAACAGAAATTTTACCTAGGATGACACCTAGTAAAAAGGATTTAAATCCTAAAAACTTCCTTAAAACTGTTATTTCAACTTTCTGCCTCCTCTATCTCTGAAGTTTAAATCCTTGAGTTTTCTATGTAACCTCAAGCAGTATCTTTCCTCATGAAATCATATTATCTGAAGTCCCCTAACTTGAACAGAATACATGAATGATGCAGCTAAAGAAAGGGAAAAATAAAGCAAAGTGAAATACAAATGAAAATCAAGACATAATTAAAATAAAGCTTACCGAAAGATTTGGCAAAAATCTCACTTTAAATATTAGAACCCTCTAGCCCAGGTAGTAATGTGATTTGCCAGTTACATAACTAATTGGAAACAAATCAGGTAGAAAAACTAGGGATTCCACCTTATTTCTCTTATCATAATAGAGCTAATTCACATGCATCCTGGTTCAGGTAATTATTCTCTTATTTTTTTGCACATCTCAGAAGCTGTAAATACAAGATAATTTTATCTTTTACTTTTATGTGGAGGATATGCTGCTCTTTCCAATTTGAATTTGAGGCCATTTTGTCCCTGTCAATTGCACAAATATTTTAATCAGAATTTTCTGATCCTTTGGAAAACATTTTCTCAAGTAAGCCAAATTAAATCTCTTTAATTTATAGATACATATAAACAACACAGTTAAAACATTTCCTTTTTCCTCTTACCATTTTCCTCTTTTATATTACTATAGTCATTTAATAAGGGTAATTTTTATTATAAACTTTACCATGAAGATGTCTATCAGTGTTCAGAAACTTGTCCATTTCAAGTTACAGTAATTAAAATTACTGCCAAATATCATGGCAATTATTTCTACTAATATTCCCCCCGGCAAATTTTGCTGCTTTTAAAATTTCCCACAAAATGATCTTTTTGTGTGTAATGTGACAGTTCTTTTCATGTTTTAAGTACCAGGATATAGTCATGAGAATTGGGTACAGGTAAGAGTGTTTGCATTTATTTCTTACCAAATCTGTGAAAAAGTGTGAGCAATTTTCCTTAGGTATCCTAAACTTTCTTTATTGATTAAAACATTTCCAAATATTCTGTCTCCAGATAATAATATCTGCTCATACAGAGTCAAAATCTCCTGCTTACAACAAAAACTTGAAAGTTCTCTTTCCAAGGATGTTTTACCAACATGTGAGCGTGGCCTGAGGCAAGATATGCAGTGAGGAGATTGCCTTTCACTGGTTAAGATGAGCCTGCCAGGGGTGTTTGAAGCTCCTCTTACAAAGAGTCCATGCTAATCACATGACCAGGTTTTCCTATGTTTAAAATAACATTGCAAACACTTGGAGAGCAGGAAGTCTACAGAAGCAATCACTGAGAAAGATTGAACAGGTTGTACTGTTTTCTGGTGGGGGCTCAGACTGAAAAGTGGAATAAGTTGTGGAATTGGAAGGAGGTAAAGAAAAAGGATGTTGGATCACCCCTTACTGTAAAAAAATTGACTTTACTGGGAGAAACATTGTCATCAGTATTGACAATAGAAAAACATTTATTAAATATACTAGTGTAAGTGTAATTCTAAGGTCAGTAGAATGATTTTTGAGCACTTCGTTTCCCGGAGGGGAAAAAAAGGTATTAGTTCATTCTCTTTGGAGAAACTTGAAAGTGATAGTAGGTACTCCACCATGTCCCATTCATATCAAACTTCCAGGAAAGTTAGATTAAGGTCAAATAATATTTGATATTAATTATATCAAAAATAACTAATCATTTTATGTAAAGATTATGGTGCAATAAAGTTGTATTTGAAGTGCTGCATGTAACTTTTTTCTGGTTAAATTCCACTATCTGCTACCTGCCTCTAACAGGTAAACTATGAGTGTAATAATTAAATTTAGAACACCTTAAAAGTAGTAATCAACAAAATAATGAACTATGGTTTCAGTTTGAAATTAAAAAAAAACAAAACACGGAACAGAAAATTCCAGCCTTGCTACATATTTAATTCAGAGACGACCTGCATTAGGTGACACAATTTGATTCACACAATTCTAAAAATTAAAACAAATACTTTTGAATAAAAATATAATCACAAATAATTAAACAGCTGACAGGTCAAGAAGTATTAAAAATATCCTTTATATTAGATGTTCTTGTGACAGAAATGAACATTTTAGTGGAACCAGGAAAAATCACTTTTTCATTTCTCCTTAGTGAATTGACCTGAATTTCCAAATCATAAGACTATACATATTCATTGGAAAATAATATGCCCAATACGGTTGATTGAACAATGCACAGGCTATTTGACACAATCTCAAAAGAAAACAGAGAGCATTTATTTGCTAGGGCTGCCATAATAAAGTACCATAGACTGGTGACTTAACAACAATTTTTTTTTCTTACAACTTTGGAGACTAGAAATCCAAGATCAAGTTGTTGGAAGGGTTGGTTTCTTCTGAGGCCCCTTTCCTTGGCATGCAGATGGCCACATGGCCACCTCTGCTGTGTCTTCACAGGGTCTTCCTTGTGTGTGCGTGGGAGGGCTGGTGTGGGTATGTGTGTCTTTTCTTATTCATGTTGGATTAGAGCCCACTCTAGTGACCTCGTTTCAACTTCATTGCTTCTTTAAAGGCCCTATCACCAAAAACAGTCACATTCTGAGGTACTGGGGGTTAGAACTTCAACGTGAGAATTTTCAGGGGGCACAATTCAGCCCATAGCAGTGCTATTCAATCCTGCAAGATGGAGTGCACACAACACCCGCTGATCTTGTTCCCCTCACTAATTCACAGTGGCACAACGTACATAATACAATACCCAGACCTCACACTGCTACTCTGAGAGAAAGACAGATTTCTCAGTTGTACTGTGAAGGATATCATGTTGGAACACATGTATTAAGTCGATGCAATTTAAAGACATGAACAAAGCTGGCCATATTAATTTTGAGGAAACTAAAAGAAAATGTGTGGCACATTGAAATACAGGAGTTAATTTTTCCCCAGCTTTATTGAAGTATGATGGACAAATAAAAATCATACATATTTAGAGTGTAAATTGTGATGTTTTAATATAAGTATACATTGTGAAATGATTACAAAACTCAAACTAATTTACATGTCCATGACCTCACTTAGTGTTTGTTTTTTTGTTTTTTTGTTTGTTTTTGTTTTGTTTTGTTTTGTCTTTGTACTGAGAACACTTGAGGTCTCTCTTAGTAGAATTCAAGTATTCAATACATATTATTGACTATGTAATGATTATTATCATTATGGTTACAATGCTCTATATTAGATCTCCAGTACTTATTTATCTTATAACTGAAGGTTTGTATGCCAATTTGTTTAATTAACTGAATTAATTAAATTTAATTAATTAAAGAAAAAAGAAAAAAATAAATAATTTCTGTTTTAGTAACTGGAAAACAAACTCAATGCAAATGAAAATATGCAATGAAAAGAAAAGAATAAAATTTTTACAAGTGAAACACTTAAGAGAAATTTAAAAAGAAAATAATTTCATTAAAGCAAGAGGTCTAAATTAAGATGAAAAAACAGAATGAGATGAAAGGGGAACTTTGAATTAAGAAAGAAATAATGAACTCCCAAAATAACAAATTACAGAATTAGGAAATATATTAGTAAAAGCAGTATGCAGTTCTGAAAATCTTGTTGCTGATATTAAAGAAAAGTTTGAAATACTCAATGTGAAGTTGGAAATAAGAGATGATGTAATTTATATAATTAGAAGGAATGTAGTAGAGAGAGCAAACAAAATGATTTACTGTTAGGATAATTTCTGTCGTTGTTGTTGTTTTCTTTTTACTCCTTGTTCCCTTGGCTTAGAGAGCCACTATTAGGATAATTGCCCTCCACAAAATATAGAACATACAAATAGAACCTCTTGTGGAATCCTTAGACATGCCAAGAAATTCCCTAAAAGTACAGTGCAACTGTGTTAAAGAGCATGTGAGTCATTCCGTGATTCATTTTCATTCTTTCATTCTAAAATAGAGCAACCTGGCTTGTTTTGTACAGCATTCTCTGGTTGGCTTCATTGTAGCTATGTGTGACCATTGAATACATTTGTGCCAAAGGATACGGCAGATGTGATGTGCACAATTTTGAGATCATATTTTTATAAACAATATTTTTAACCTTTCCTTTTGAGGACTCATTAGATGGCAGTAAATTAATTAAAACTAATGTATTAACCCACAACAGTGAAAATAGAAGTTGATCCATCAACATAAAATTTATCAAAAGTTATTGCAATATAAGAGAAAGATAAAAGTATATTAACAATACATAGAACACAATTTAAAAATCTACTGACTACCACACTCCCTTTTACTACAGTGAAAATTTACTATCTCTTTCACAATGAAATTGTCACCAACACACACACACAAATACACACAACCAAACTAGGAAATGCACTAGATTTGAAGAACTCTATAAAAGCCAGGAGTGACAAATGTGGCATAATACCAGAGAAATAATGACTGTTTAAAGTATTGTCAACTCCCTAAAAGTGATATTAATGACAGGAAGCAAAAATTGAAGGGCTATTCTCTAAACAAATATACTGAATAGTTTGTAGAAAATTATGCAAACTAATGTGGGTAGTGTAATCTCAGAGTAAAGATCTACATATTCTGATATTTTGGAAGGCCCTTGCATATTTAGCTCACCTTACTCAAAAGTTGACAGAGGAGCTAGTTAAATGACACTATGAAGAAGCAAACAAGAATACTAGATTGGACATTTCAATAATCAATGCCAAAAAGGAGTTGTGTTTTAGATTTAAAAAAAACCTGAATAACCAAATGCAATGTGTGACTCTTGGTTGTGTTTTGATTCAAAATGAATATCTAGTAAAGATATCGTAAGATATATGCAATTATATTATGGAATTATTACTAGTGTTCAATGCTGTGATAATGATATTGTGGTTATGCCAAAGAATTCATGCCAAAGAATCATAGTATCTTGTCTTAGCCTATGTTCCCCAGAAAACAGTGACTGAGATGAAAGTTTATGAGCATGAGGGCAAATGGAAGCCAGGCAGAGCAAACATACAAAAAAAATCAAGGGAGTACATTGAATATTTAAAAGATAGTTTTTCAAAAAACATGCCTGGTTGATCTGTCTTACAGGGCATATCCAGAGACATTATATGAAACCACTGTCTTTAGAACAGTCCCTTTGGGCTTTAGAGGACAAGTTATTTATCAGTTATTTCTTTCTGTCTCTTATCTGTTGAAGGCCAAAATCCAACCCACAGAAAGTTAACTCTTTTAGCCTTCCAGGCTGTGTCTTTGGCCCCACTAGAAAACCCCCAGTAAAGGAACATTCTCAGTGGGTCCAGTCCAGCCAGGCCCTGCTCATGAGCTTTTCCTGTCAGTAGATAGGATCGCACACGTGAGATTTTTTTGGTCTGTGATGGGAGCAATGCCAGCAACACAAACTGGGACTTTAATACCACTAAAACAGTAAGGAAACGTGTAAGTGCCACTCTGGCCAGGAAACAAGCAAGCAGCCAGGCTGGGGGTGGAGATGGTAGGAGGAGCCATGTTGATCTCGTGTGGTACATAAGTTGGGCCTCGTATGGTCCTCTGTTCATGCCTCTGAGAGCCACTTGCATAATTTTACAATGCCCATATCTCATATGAGATCAAGACCCTCTCACTTCTCTGAGAAGGGAGATGAATGTCCAATCTTTCAAGGTGAGGGGTAGGTGTAATCACGGAAAGTGAGACTGGACAAAGGGTATAAGCAAATCAAGCTATTGTCGTGCTGCAGCTGGCTTTGCAGCGAAATTGATATTTTCTACTTGCCATCTCTCTATCTCGTTCTCCCATTCTACATTTTCATCACAGTTAGCCAGCTCTTCATATGTTCTACATTGCTTACCTACTTAGGTGTCCCAGGGTTAATTCCTATTAAGGATTTCTAGTTTTTATGGTTCCCCATTTAGATTTATTACTGGTCATAATCCAAGTAAATCCACTGGGCCCCAGATGCATTCTTTCCTGATAGATTTTGCAGTGGAAACTCTCTTTTCATGATAATCAGGATTGATTTCCCCAGCCAATACAAGAACTCTTATCATTGTCTGATAACTCAATAGCCTAGAAACTTCATAAGTGGTCAGGTAGTAGTAAACGTTTCCAATTAATGGAACTCTTACTGTGTCTCAGGGCAAAAATATAATCTCCCCAATTGTGAACCAGGACTTCTAACTCAGCAGAGCCTACTTTTCAAAGAAGAGAAGCACCAATTGACAAAGAGTGATGCTACGGAGAGGCAATCCTACTTCTGTCCCTTAATTGTCAAACTAGTGATTTCTACCTCTTGACAACACATCACTACACATTTGCTGTTGATTATGGCCATATGCCACAACCTGTAAGAGTATACTCCAAATATGTGAGGTCTTGCCTGGGGTTACTACCTTCATTGTACCATCAGCAGGGAATTCCGCCACTTTTTCAAACTACCTTTTTCTGAGATTTAGAGTAAAATGGTAAAATCAGTGAATCTCACAGTCACAAGTCAATTATTGCATTTCGTTTGTTGTGAACAAGTCTTTTGATCTAAGGCAGCAAGTGCTCTGTGGGACATAATATGGACATGTCTGTTTTTCTGTTATATAAGCCCTCTAATGGTAACACTGCTCAGTGTCTCAAAGTCACACAAGGAAAGTCCAAAGCTGGAGTAGGTATTTATTTCAATAAGGATGCATTGCTGCCTCCTCCAGAGTGAAAGAGATTCAAAATAACTGTCTCACCCTAACATGAGTAGCTTGTATTGCTGAGAAATCATCAAGGGGGAAAATTCGTTTCCAATACTAGAAACTTGGGAATTCAGTAGTGAAAACAGCTACCTCAATCTTGCTAAGACAGGCCGCTATTGGTGGGATAATGCATGTACTTCTTCTCCATGGATGGCCCAGGAGGGAGGATGTTTGCTTCCCACTGATGGGCCTTCCTGTGTATCTTGTTTTGAGATTTTCCTTGAGTAAATAAATGGTCTCTTGTGGTCACTGAAGTGAGACATAATGATCAGTGCAGGTAATCTCCATTTCCAAGTTTATCCACATACATACATATCAGACATTCTCTGAACTTCTAGTGTTATTTTTCTATCCTCTTGACCAATTTCTCCAAGCATTTATTACAGCTGTGAAGACAGTCCTTATCTCTATGTCAGGCCACCTCTCTTTATATATTCACTAGGCAACCTAGCATATTGCTGCCAGTTTTGCACCCTTGAGAATTTTCTCTCACTGCTGCCCTACATGACAGTGAATGAGTGGAGCTGTAATACAGCAGCAGTCTATTTCTGACTGGTGCCACCATATCACATCATTCATTTGTGAGCCTGGTCCAAGTCCTTTCCTCCAGTGCAGTTGATCATAGAGGACATCCTGGGAGGCCAATGTGTGTTCAGGGAGCAATACAAGTGGGTGACAAGAGAATCCAGGCCACTGATTCATCTAATTTTTCCATGCCATCTGGACAGCTTTGAGCCTGATCCCTCATGTACCATTTCTATTTCTTAATTGATTATTGCTGCTTTTACTCCTGCAAAATATCTGACTCAATTCATCTGGGAACAACTAGCTCATCATTGGCTGTTCCTACCCACAGCCACTAGATGTCCCATGTTGAGTTTCTCAGTTTCTGTTAGGGCCTCATAGGACACCAGAAGCACAGTTGTTCAGGGACGGTAGGGAGATAAGACTCTCCTTTAAAGCTGTCATAGATGTCCTCTAGCTTTCACTGTGTGCCGTTAAGTTGGCAAGAAGCTGCCATTCACCAGTTTCTGTCTCTTTCAGACGTTCATTGCCATCAGAAACAGTTAAGCTACACTAATATCTTTGTAATTAGAATTGCACCAGACCATTCACAAGCAGCAGCCACTTTATCTCTCACTACATATTTTTCACATCTATGTCATAATGATGTTGTTGTATATCAGGGTTATTTCCTTTCCCAACAGCAATGTGTTTTTTATTGCCTTTAGAATGGAAAGAAACTCAGCTTCAAAATCCAGTTCCAAAAGTCTATTTTCTAGTGATTGATATCCCTGGAACCAATTGTACCAACTCCCAATTCCCCAGAAAACAGAGCTGAGGAAAAAGTATATCTGCTAACACTTAATGGGGGGTGGATGGTTGGGCCATTTCAGAGAGGCAGGCATGAGAGGAACTGAAAAGTGATGCAGGACACCAGGGAGAACAATTCCTAGAGGCTGTGTTATTGAACAGGCCACGGTGGCACAGTCATTTGGCTTCACTGACCACTTCCAGTGAAGCTACAAATCTGCTGCATCTTCAAACAGTCTGTGAGAAGAGAAAGGAGGAAGGTAAAACAATTTATCAGTTGCTTCATCCTTCCAATTCCTGTGTCCTATTATCAACGTTAATCTCAGAAATCTTAACTCTGCTGAATTTCCAGGTTGTAACATCTGACCACCAGGTAGCATATGGTGAAGCCAGAGTCTTTGTAGTCCCATGTGGCCAAGGAAAAGTCACAAAGGTCTCTCCTCACAGTCAACAGTGTGTTGGGACTTTCAGGTCTGGGGTGGAGGCAGTGGCAGCATCAATATCCATAATTTTACAAACTTGTAAATGACATGAGCCTTCGGCAAGGCTGTTGCAATCAGGAAACATGACAAAGAGCTGAGGATTCAGAAGGAGGGAATGAGAACTTCTAGGGTGGTCCATGCTTAGGATCTGGTACAGATCTGCAACCACCTTTCAGATGAGTCAGAATATGACAGATGGATAAAGCAACTATGGCAAAATAGTAATAATTGTTGACTCTAGAGAGGATAAACATGTATACACATACACAAAATTTATTTCAAATGATTCATAAATCAAAATTTTAAAAAGCATGATTTCTGAGAAAGAAAAATGTTGAAAGTGAAATTTGAAGAAATTTCACAAAAGCAAGAACTGAAAAAAACAGAGCTCTTGAAAATACAGGGCATATATTGTTTCAATATGAGAAGCATAATATTTCTTTTTTAACAATTAAATGGTGCTTTCTAATGATGTTTTTTAAATATTTTAAAAACACTTTTAAATCTTTTATTTAAAACCAGTAGATGCTTTGCTCTATTTTCATAAAATTATTCCTGTATCTGAATATATGTATATAACAAATTAACATGGAATTCTTCCAACTCGATTTCAGCTCAATCGTAGAGACAACAAATGCCAAAGTGAGTGGTGAAACAGATCACAATCAAAAGCTTCACACAAAGTGATCACAAACCTTAAAAGCAAGTCACACCTTGGAACACTGTCCACTAGCTATAAGGAACAAAAAAATTAACAAGTTCCAAGGGAAACCCCTCTTAGCTGACTGGCGGTGAAGGACGGTTCACTCCATTTCACCCTCCAAAGTAATCTATTATATTTTGTAAATAATTTCTCTTTAAAACCCAGAAACTAGCCAGTCTGTCCAAAATCCTATCCTTATATTCTCTGAATGCTAGTGACTTGCTTCTAAGTTAACTAAAAGAGGACAGACTGACTAAAGCAGGAGGGGCTGGAC
>JAQIFY010000857.1:0-14687 GCA_028533085.1 Varecia variegata
CAGGAGTTCGAGACCAGCCTGAGCAAGAGTGAGACTCCATCTCTATTAAAAATAGAAAGAAATTATATGGACAGCTAAAAATATATATAGAAAAATTAGCTGGGCATGGTGGCGCATGCCTGTAGTCCCAGCTACTTGGGAGGCTGAGGCAGGAGGATTGCTTGAGCCCAGGAGTTTGAGGTTGCTGTGAGCTAGGCTGACGCCACGGCACTCTAGCCCGGGCAACAGAGCGAGACTCTGTCTCAAAAAAAAAAAAAAAAAAAATTCATGTCAGAACTATACTTCTCCTTGTCACTGAACGCCACTGCCATGGTGTTCAGGCGCTTTGTGGAGGTTGGCCGAGTGGCCTACGTCTCCTTTGGGCCTCATGCCAAAAAGCTGGTTGCAATTGTAGATGTTATTGATCAGAACAGGACTTTGGTTGATGGACCTTGCACTCAGGTAAGAAGACAAGCCATGCCTTTCAAATGCATGCAGCTCACTGACTTCATCGACTTCATCCTCAAGTGCCCACACAGTACCCTCCAGAAGTATGGCCGACAAGCCTGGCAGAAGGCAGACATAAATACAAGATGGGCCAAGAAGATTGAAGCCAGAGAAAGGAAAGCTAAGATGACAGACTTTGATTGTTTTAAAGTAATGAAGGCAAAGAAAATGAGGAACAGAATAATCAAGAATAAAGTTAAGAAGCTTCAAAAGGCAGCTCTCCTAAAAGCTTCTCCCCAAAAAACATCTGCTAAGGGTGCTGCTGCAGTTGCAGCAGCTGCTAAAGTTCCAGCAAAAAAGATGACCACTGCAGGCAAGAAGGCTCCAGCCCAGAAGGTTCCTGCCCAGAAAGCCGCAGGCACACCTCAAGCTCAGAAGGGTCAAAAAGCTCCAGCCCAGAAAGCATCTGCTCCAAAGGCATCTGGTAAGAAAGCATGAGAGGCTATTATAAAAGTAATAAAGGTTCTTTTTGACATGTTGGCAAAAAAACCAAACAAACTATACTCCTTTATCAACAGCAATGAGGTGAATGGGATAATCCGGCATTGATTTGTGTCTGATTTTGTGACATTGTTAGTGATAGAATTATAGACATTGATGGTGAATTTTGCAAGATATACCTACTGAAGGTATCTGTGTATGGAGTTTACAATAGAGTATTGCATTTCATTATTTGTATAGACTATACATCTTTTGCGTCAGTGAAATTTATTGTAACAAACTTTGTACCCTCTTTGGGAGGCCAAGGCAGGAGGCTCGCTTGAGGCCTGGAGTTCAAGACCAGCCTCAGCAACAGAGTCAGGACCGCTCCCCCCCTCCCCCGAACCCGCGTCTCCACCAAAAATAAAAAACAGACAAAACTTTGTGCCCATACACACAGGTTTTTGCGGAGACCTGATTGTCAAGCACTGTGCCAGGCGCAGAGTCAGGGTCTGGGGTGCAGCAGTGACCTGGAGGTGACGCCCCCATCTTCGCTGGGCCACCTCCAGCAAAGACCGACCGCTAAGATCCCTCCCCACAGCCGCCGCCAGGGGCCGCGCGCGAGGCAGGAGGAGCTTCGCGCTTTGTCCCCCCGCGCGGCCCGTCGCCCTCGCCCCGGCGGGAAAATCCGACCAGGCGGTCGGGCCACCGCCCCTTTCCACCCTCGCGCGCTTGCCTGAGTCGGCCCGCTGTGATGGAGGAGGAGGCGGAGGCCGAGGAGCAGCAGCGATTCTCTTACCAACAGGTACAGGAAAAGGGGGCCCCGAGTGGGCTGGGCAAGGATGGCGTCGAGTTTCGGCACATGAAAAGGCCCCGCAGCCTCAGTTGCCTTTTTTGGGGGGCCTGCCCCACGGGTGCTGGTCACCGCCGCGCGTCTGCGCATGCGCCGGCTCTGCTGCCGCGGGAGGTGTTGGGAGGCGGTTTCCGCGGTAACGCGGCTGGACCCTGGCTGCGGCGTCCCGGGAGGAGGCTGATTCCCGGAGAGCTCCCGGGAGCGCGCGGGCTCTGGGTTCCAACACCGGCCTTCCGGCTTTGTGACTAAGCCTGGGTCTCCCCTTTTCACGCGGGGTTGTTGTGAGGGTGGAATGTGGGCATTAAAGGAGAGAAGCGAGGAAACGCACTTAGCGCTCTGAAATGCCGGCCCCCGGAACCCTGAGCTCCCTTCTTTACGGATGAGGGTGCCGCGCCGCAGAGCCGGGTTCAGACCAGGCAGGGCCCCAGAACTCGTCTCGGCCCGCCGCCTTGTGATTGTGTTGACTCTGGCCCAAATGCAGTTTTCTTCTTTGTAAAATAGGAGTAAAAATAACCACTTCTGAGGTAGTTGTGGGCATTCCAGTCGTTCCTTTAGTCAGCACCAGGAATACAGGGTGGCAGAGTCAGGACATAACAGTGCTGTGAAGTGGTGAAAAGAAAGGCGTGGAGTGATAGCCTCAAAGACGATTGAGGAAACACGAGGATGAGCTCAGGACGTGGGAGTTTCCTGTCTAAAAAGTGTTCGCTTTTCAGCATTTTGCTACATTTCCTTGCTCTTTATTCTGAATTATTTGAGAAGTAATTGCAGATATCTTGACATTTCACCTTTACATTTTGATACTTTACTATGCATCTCCCAAGAACAAGGGCATCCTTCTACATCATTTTTATTATCACGCTCGGAAAGTTTAATAGTGATAAAATCCTATTACTGAATGTACAGTACATATTCGGATGTTTACAATTGTCCTAAAGATGGTTCTTTTAGCCATCTTTTTTCCTTCATCCAGGATCAGATCAAGGATGGGCCTTGCATTTAGTAATCCCGTCTTTTCGGTCCTCTCCACCCTCTTTTTGTCTTTCATGACATTGATGGTTTTGGAGAGTGCATTCATGGCAAAGGTGTATTGGGAGATAAACTTGAGAGTGGGGGTTGTCCTTTTCATTTCTGGGTTCCCAGTCCATAGAACAGAGCCCGGCTGTCAACAGACAATAAATACTGATGAAACGAGGCTGCAAAGATGGACTGAGAAATTTGACTCTCAGCTGTGGTGAGCCAGTAGAAGATCCCACCATTCATTCAACCAGCCATTCTTGGTACTAGGTAGATAGCAGTAAACGAAACTGACAGGGTCCTGCCCTTGAGGAGTTTAGAGTCTAGTGATTTAGTGTCCAAGTGCAGTGGTGTCTGCAGCACTGATGAAGGCTGGGACGGGTGTGTGTGGGAGGAACACAGAAAACTTCCTACAGCCAAGAGCATTCAGAATCCTTGTCCTGTAACCCCATCCCACCCTATCCACACCTAAAAAACATGACCTTGATCCAGAGGTGGGGCATGCCTGTTGTCCCAGCTACTCTGGAGGCTAAGACAGGAGGATGGCTTGAGCCCAGATATTCAAGGCTGCAATATTAATAGCTGTGACTAGCCACTGTACTCCAGCCTGGGCAACATACCAAGACACTATCTCTAAAAAAAAAACAACAACAAAGAACTTGGAGTTCATACCTCGTAGGTCTATGGTTCTTTGGCTCCTCCTCCTAGGGGCCTCAACTTAACCTAGTCTCGTGGTATCTGAAACTGAGGAAGGTAGATGCCTTTCTCATCTGGCCTCTATCCCAGGGTCCTGGACTTGTGTTTTTTGCAGTTCCTCCTCATCTTGCCTATATAGTGAACACTTGCTGGTAGATTTTACACTATCTTAGTTTCAGCTGTCTCCATGTCCAGTTCAGCTCTGTCTTTTGGCACAGAAACAGAACACACTCTGAAGGGCTCCACGAAAGCTTGTTGACAGGTGACCGAGACCGTTGCTTAGCTTGTTTTGCTTTTGTCTTGAGGTTCTTCCTTCTCTCTCTCTCTCTATCTCTCTCTCTATTTTTCTCCTCTGCATGGGGAAGAGATATGTTTTTTAGTACTTGAAAGGGTTGCCGAGGAACAGTGAGGACCCTGCTGAGGTGGGCTAGCAGACTTCCAAATCAGGAGGGTCAGGTGTGCCCTCAGGAGCCTTTCCTGGTCTTGTCCTGTATTTTTGTCCTTTGTGACATGCAGGCCTGGAGCTGCCAGGGACTTGCAGCTGGGGCATGGGATCCTGCTGTATGTACTTGATTAACCACCTGAAGGGCAAAATCCTCTGCCTGGTTTTTCACTGTGTTCCCCAAACACCCTTGCTCAGTGGGAACTTGCAGATAGTTGTGGAATGAGTAAAGTCATGCAAATACTCTGATTTCTTTCCCTGCTGATCTGCCCTCATAATTCCTTATCTTTACTTAACCTAAATCATAACCATTAACAAGGAAGTAACGTTTCTACAAGTCACACTCCAGAGGGTCTCATTAATTTATTAGTATGCTTGAAAAGTTACTCAGCCATTATGGAAGATGCTGAAGGAATTAGGCTGAGCAGACTCTCTCCCTGGTGTTAATTTTTTAAGGTGTGAAAGTTCCCATTTGCAACTTTACCCATGAAGTATTTTGATTTTTTTCCCCAGAGGCTAAAGGCAGCAGTTCACTATACTGTTGGTTGTCTTTGCGAAGAAGTTGCATTGGACAAAGAGATGCAGTTCAGCAAACAAACCATTGCAGCAATTTCAGAGATGACTTTTCGACAGTGCGGTATGAAGCCTTGGTCTTCCTGTCTGTATAAATTCCAAAGGCTGATTTTGTCTGGGGGCAGCATGTAGGTGGGAGCTGTGGTATGTCTGGCCAGCAGACAGAGAACATTGTCATCATCACGCATTCTTCGTGAAACATTTGTTTTTCTTGGCTGTAATATTTGGATATTTTGTGGGAAGAACTGTTTTTTTTCTTTCCTGTTATGCTAACACCTTTATTTTATTGTGTTTTAAGCTGCCCTGATGGCTGGAACGTTAGACATTACATTTTTTATTTCAATGCTTTATAACATTTTTATATCGCCCATAGTTTGACAGCTGAACTTATGACATTGGTATTTGCTTGACTTCAGAGGAAATTAATGTCTTTACAAGCCCTAACTGTAGAAGAATTTAAAGTTAAAGGATAGTTTCTAGAAACCAAAGGTGTAGTCACAATTAACGGAAGGCTTGCAATAGAGGGTGGAGAGTTCTGGGAAGGACAAGGAGGTCATAATGAATAAAAGAGCTAAAGGCTGTTATAAAATGGCAGGGCTGCCAGAAGTGCCTTCTCTCACCTTTAACAGGATTTGTTGTATTAATATTGGTCATGGTACTGACTGTAGAATTCAAGACTGAGGTAAGGGTAGCTAAAGTGTATGTCTTGTCTTTTATTTTTCAGAAAATTTTGCCAAAGACCTTGAAATGTTTGCAAGGTGGGTAGAGACCTTGAATATCTGATGCTGCGTCTATTTACATTCTTTTGAGACTCTCCATCTGGTGGGATATTTCCGGAGAGCTTCAGCTATTCATTTTTTTGTGTGTTTTGTGGAGGCTTGTCTCTAATCATGACTCTGCAAGAATATAATGTCTGGTTTAATCATGTCGATTCAGACTTGTTTGGGCATTTTTTTGAAGTTTTCCAAGCAGTTTTTGTTAAAGAACCCAAGTCATTCAGTTCCAGGTTAAAAAGATGTGAATACCGTCTCTAGGAGTCTGAATGTGAGTGGAGTGAGCCTGTTTTAAAACACGTCTTCGGGAGGGCTTGATGGCTCAGGGTCTGAGACGCGGTGTCTGGGATGGCCGCCCCTCTGCAGAGTGGGCCACTGCGTGCTCTGTGTGGTAATTGCTCGCAGGTGGACAGATAATGACAGGCAGAGGCTTTCATTTGCCACATTTGTCACGAGTAAGACACACTCCTTGGAAAGTGGGTGACTTGCTTTCAGCTGGTAAAGCTCTAGCTTTTACAGGTGATTTATGCTCCTCTCTTCAATTAGTACCCCAGGTAATTGAAAACAATTGCAGCGAATTGCTTTTATGAAGCAATTTGAATGACTAAGGCCTGAAAGGGCTAAAGCTTTCTAATTTGCTGCCACTTCCATTCGGTGCCAGCCTCTCCCACACCCCATACTTTTCACCTTGCTCCCTTTAGCTCTTTGTTTCTCAGATGCATATTTTGAATGAATTAAAGCAGTAGGTTCTGAGAGGGCAGGCTCTAAATCTTTCCTATTCCTGTATATATTAGTCCCTAAAAACTGCTTAGCATCTTGAGCTTGGCCAAAAGGGATAAGATAGTATTATGGGCTACTGATAGCTCATGTGGCTTATTCATTGAATTCAAGCAGTTGCCCTATATGTGTCCCCCCCAACCCCCGCCCGAAATATATTTATCACCTTTACTTGCCATTTCTGTGTTAGCTGTGGAAAAAGACAATTAAAAATTTAAAATAACTTTTGTAAAAATTCTAGAAATAAAAATGAAATTAGAACCATTTAGCATAGTAACACATTAAGCTTTCAGGTATTCCGTGTCTTTTATAATTACATACATGGTTGATTTTTCTTCTGCTGGGTACTGAGGGGTGAAGTGGGGGTGCATGAGAGAGAGAGACTTAGATTGTCAGTTCCACAAGGAGGGACATCATCTTGTATGTAAAAGAGTGTGTGGGAAGGCTTTCAGCTGCTGTTCTGTAGGATGGACCACCAGAGACTTTCTCAGCTGTAAGAGATGGCTCATCTTCGGCATTGTCCGTGTGTGTCCAGCGCTCCTGAGGCTGCCTCCTGAGCCCCCCGGTGACTGCAGAGCCCAGTCATGAGGCTCTTGCGGGGTGGGGCAGCGCCCTTCTTCCTGGTGCAATCCATACGTGCAAAGTTTCTTTGAAGACTCATCCTTTGCCTGAATTTTACATTCATTTTCATCATATTTCAGTTTGCTTTCATACAAAAAAGTATTGTTTAAACGTTTATCCCTGAATATTAGTATTCCCAGAAGGTCAGCTTTGGTTATTGTGTGGCTTTGAGTTGTCCCTATCATACTTCCTCTACTCCCAAGACTATGATTACCCCACTTTGAGAAATCAAAAATATGTACTGTTTCAAGTCAATTATATATTAGTCTTTGTAGGCTGGCGTGGGGACCTAACCAGTATTTGTAACATTGTTTCTATGAGAAAATGCATTTAAATTCCAAATAATCAATCCACCTACAAACTTTGGAAAACCAGCTCCCAATTTAAGTTGTGAATTTCCTTTATTTAGCTCTGAAATCTCTAGTTTCCTCATATTGTTAATTTTGAAGAAGATAGATATTCTACAGTAAAGAAATTCCAGGAACATTAGGGAATAGTCTTTAAAACCTGTGTTGCTAAGAGTGTTACATGAAAAATTGCTTTGTTACTTTCCCTAGTAATTTTCTGGAGTCAGAGCTTTAATTTAGGATAGTCTGTGATATACAGTGGCTGGCATAGGCTACACCTGCCCCTCCATCTAGGAAAGTGGTGCAGAGATACCAGAGGCCAAGCCGAGTGGCAGAGAGGATTGAGAGAGTCACTTTCTAGACAATTCCTTGTGAACACATAAGATAAGCTCACTCTGTTCGGTATGCTTGTTCGTTTTACTGTACTTTAAGAAGAATGTACATACACATAGCAGCCAGGTCGTGTGATTGAGACTGAGCCACACTGTGTCCATGGGCACTTAATATTCTCCACCCAGAACATGGTAGACTGGCTTTGTGCTTTGTGGCTGCTATTGTATCATCTTCTGTCTGACTTTTTCTCTTTCTCCTCTGTCCTGGTCCTTGTGGGGTGCTAATTAGAAGTTATCTCCTGAAATGGACATTATCTCATGACAAGCAGATACTGTCAACCATGATGAGATGACGTGGTATTTGTACATTTCGCAGAATGTGAAGGATTAATTTGGTCAAATTATGGAGTATAATTTCTGTGTGACTTTATTTTTTAACGCAGCAGGTACTCAGTGAGGACTCACTATGTATGCTGGCCACTTTGCTAGTTATTAAGGATACAAAGATTCCTACTTATTTCTGCTTACAAAGTTCTTCCTTATTTTGAGGGGGGGTGGAGTTAGAAATGGCAAGAAGGGGTGTAATCAGAGTAATACATTATTGAACAGAGCTTATATCTTGAATTATCTTTCATAGCAAAGATAAGAAGACTGGAGTGAGTATTTGAGTCCAAGTTGTGAGCAAGAAACAGACTCCAGTTTCAAGGATGTTCTTTGCTCTATCTGGGATATTGTGGAGGGAATGCATTAACTCCTTGTTGGGAAACAGGACATTAGGAGGCATCTGCATATGCTTTTTCCTGTAAGTTAGCCCTTGGGGGAAGAGTGTCAGGATCTTGATATAAGTAAAGCCATGCTTCCTGGAAATTCTCTTTGTTCTTCTACTTAATCTCTGTTAAAGCAGAGGTGATCTTTGTATTGTGAGACTCACTTTCTCTGCACTAAAGTTGTACACTAACCTTCTTGCTTTTTCTGTGGTGTTTGTTGTGACCACTGTGCCCAAGCAAGATACTTTTGGGAGAGTTTTAACTCCTCAGGCTCCTTTCTGTGTTCTCAGTCTTCAGGCACCCGTGGTTTTCAGGTGAAGGTGGACAGATGGGTGTCTGCTTTCTCTTCGTCTCTTTATTTAGTCGATATCTTGGCTAGTAACTTCACTTACTTTTGTGTCAGTGTTGCTTAATGACCTTGATCTAAAAAGATGGGAGATCCTTTAGTTTGAATTCTGACCATGAACTTTCATGTTTCATCAAAACTTTAAATAATACCAAACATTTTGGTGACTTGTTCCTGCCCTTTCTACAGACATGCGAAAAGAAGCACAATTAACACTGAAGATGTGAAGCTCTTAGCCAGGAGGAGTAATTCACTGGTGAGAGATGAATTTCTTTCCTCACTCCCCTTTCCCATCAGAATACATTATTCCCAATTAATCACTTGAAGCCATGAAGTTATTCCCCAGGGCACCTTGCATTAAAAACGAGAGATGGTCGAACCATTCCGACCTGTTTGTAATTTATAGTCCTTCTTTCATTAAGATGGATCTTGCTAAGCCAATTTGAAATTTTCTAATCAGCACTCTCTGGATTTCATAATTTGCCTTTTTTGTAATATCTCAAAACTTTGGTCCCATGTTTCATTTGCAACATGATGTCAGAGACTGGTCACAGGCTGGAGTCTGTGGGGACAGCTTTGTTATGGTGTTCACGATTTCCTGATGGGCCAGGCATGGAAGGAATATTTGTATGGCTGAATGTGCAGGAAAACCACACTTTTTTTTTTATCTTTTCAAGTCTAGAAATCACCTTGACCAAGCCCTCATTTTCCAGGTGACGACACTGGCACCCAGAGATGCCGTGATCACCCCAGGCTAGTGGCTGTGGCCCATGGCCGATCTAGGACACTGGGGAGGTTTCCTGATTCAGTCTAATGCTCCCAGTTAGAACACTTAGGGCTCTCTGTATAACGTGGGCTCCACAAGGGAGGGATTGGTTTGTTATTCTGTGCTCCATCTATGTTGCCTAGAACAGTGCCTGGCACGTAGGAGGGGCTCCATAAAGTCATTGAATGAAAGAATTTGTATAGCACTTTATAGTTTACAGGGGCTTTTTTTTTTTTCTTTTGAGACAGGTTCTTGCTCTCTTGCCTGTGCTAGAATGCAATGGTATCATCAGAGCTCACTGCAATTTCAAACTCCTGGGCTCAAGCAGTCCTTCAGCCTTAGCCTCCCTAGTAGCTGGGACTACAGGCACATGCCACCCTGCCTGGATAATTCTTCTACTTTTTTTGCAGAGACAGGGTCTCACTGCATTGTTCAGGCTGATCTCAAAACTCCTGGCTTCAAGTGATCCTCCTTCCTCAGCCTCCCAAAATGCTGAGATTACAGGCATGAGCCACTGTGCCTGGCCTATAGGGGTTTTATAGATATTATTTTAGATATATTATTTAATCCTCACAACCACCCTGTACTTTTTTTCTTTTTAATGACAGGGTCTTGCTCTGTCGCCCAGACTAAAGTGCAGTGGCATGGTCATAGCTCACTGTAGCCTCAAATTCCTGGGCTCAAGAAATGCTCCCACCTCAGCCTCCTGAGTAGCTGGGACTACAGGCATGCGCCACCATGCCCAACTAATTTTTCTATTGTTTATAGAGATGGAGTCTCACTATATTGCCCAGGCTGGTCTTGAACTCCTGGTTCAAGTGATCCTCCCACCTTGGCCTCCCAAAGCACAAGGATTATAGGTGTGAGCCATCATGCTCAGTCTGTTTTTATTTTGGACTCTTAATTTTTTCATCTAACAGAACCTCATTATTGAAGAAAGTACAACTAAATTTGTACATCTAGGTCCTCGTGAGGGCATGGACCTTTCTTATTTATCTTTTATCTCTAGTACCTGGTACATAGTAGTTGCTCAGTAAATTTTAGTTGGATAAATTTAGGGAGTTTTTTTTTTTTTTTTTGAGGCCGAGTCCCGCTCTGTCACCCTGGCTAGAGTGCTGTGGCATCAGCCTAGCGCACAGCAACCCCAAACTCCTGGGCTCAAGTGATCCTCCTGCTTCAGCTTCCCGGGTAGCTGGAACTACAGGCATTCACCCAGCTATTTTTTTTTTTTTTTCTATTTTTAGTTGCCCGGCTAATTTTTTTCTATTTTTTAGTAGAGACAGGGTCTTGCCCCTGCTCAGGCTGGTCTCGAACTCCTGACCTCAAGCAATCCTCCTGCCTCGGCCTCCCAGAGTGCTAGGATTATAGGCATGAGCCACTGTGCCCGGCCAATTTAGGGGGATATTGATTATACTTGTGCTTTGTAGAGTATATTTGTGATTGGCATGCCTTATACAAGCTCCAAATTTTTTAATTCTTTTGATTATTTAAGGAACTCTTGCATGGAAGCATACTGCTTGGAAGATATGTGAATAGTAATGAGTTGATTTTTGTAGTTGATTCCTTTTTCTAGATAACAATTTGAAGCTGCATTTAACTCTAAGAAATGTAACCTAGGCGTTTCCACCCAAATTCGTTGGGTGGGGGTGGTTGGGGAAGGTGTAGTTATTTATTTTTTTTTAGGTTTATAAAATGATTTACAACCAGATATAAATATAGGTAATTTTTTTTTTTTTTGGTAGCTAAAGTACATCACAGAGAAAAGTGAAGAGATTGTTCAGATTAACCTAGAACGAAAGGCAAAGAAGAAAAAGAAGTTAGAGGATGAAAACAAAAATTTAAATGAGCCATTGGAGGCTGGAGCAGACGAAAATGACAATTAAACCCAACGCCTGGAAAATGTAGTCTTTCAGCAGGTAGAGCCACCTAAAAATGTATATTGTGACAAAGGGAATTTTGAAGGGATAAGTAGAAATTAAAAAATTAAAAAGGCTGGGCAGCTGTTTTTGTCCTGTATTCTCCAAGTCATTAACTGCAAAAGCTGGTTTAAAAGAGAGCTGGAAACTCTTGAGCAAAATACTCCCATAACTCACTCAAGAACACAAAAAAGGCATGTGTTTGAATGGTACATATTGGAAATTATATCTATTCCAATTAATAAAATGTGCTAGCAATTAAACATGGTTGACTTTTTCAAGCAAAAATCATAGTTATTTCTTCATTCTTTGACATAATTTTCTAGGCTAAATGACAATCTCCAAAAGATGAGTAAAGGTATATTTATTTAGCTCTTCTGATTACTAGTGTTGTTTTTAAACACATGCCCCCTATGATCACCAGGTAAAAAGATGTATGTTTGGGAATGGTCCTTTTTACTTTTTAAAGGTGATTTTCTCCAGAAACACAGTTTATATGACTTCTCTGGGTATTTTGTAATTAAACTATGGTTCTGCCGGGCAGTTGTTTTGCTTGAGGGGAAAATCTGGGACAATCATTCCAGAACACTTCAATGTTTCATTCTTTGTTTTAGTTTATGAGAGACGATGCTCTAAGAGCATGATTCTGCTGTGTTCTCATGTCTTTGGGATTTATAGAGATCCAGGCATGCCTTTCCCTTATGAGGAAATAGGGTGGAGAAAAGGATGGGCATTTACAGAGCCCATTCTGTGCGCCAGGTACTACCCTGGCTGTTCCATATGTTACCTCACTGGATCTTGACGACTTTATCAGGGGAGATCTGATTCTCCCCATTTTCCTGATGAGCAAACTGAAGCTTAATGAGGTTAAGCAGCTGCCCAGGATCACCAGGCTATTGATCAGTACAGACAGCATTCACATTCGGGGCTGCTGACTCTAGAGTGGGCAAGAGAGAAAAGGGCACATATTTTGGGTGGGATTTATACCATCCATGGTCAAATATGATCAGCAAAAGATACCCCAAAGCCTTATTCTCAAAAGGAAGTGCTAAGCTATGGTCATGGTAAAGCACTGAATTTAAACTTTACGGTTTCAGGTCTGTAAATAATTAATCATTTGATCTCATATATTATAATATCTGTGTGTCACATCTATGAAAGAAAAGTGAATCGTAAAGCCTTCTATCCTTATAGCACATTCAGCCAAAGACCTGTATGTTAGCAGTTTCATTTTTGAGTAAGCTCTCTTTAAACTCCTCATCAACAAGAGTTTAGGGAATAGATGCTGTGGACTTTCCAAAGGTTGACACATCCAGGTTTGCATCTTGGGTTTGCAACTCTAATAGCTGTATGACTTGCTGCAACTTTGTGCTTAAATGAAATAGGGTTAAAAGTCCCTTGCAATGAGGTTGTATGTGGCAATAAAAGGAAATGAGTAGAATCATTGTAACATGTTATTTTTATAGATTTCTGTAGCTTCTGAATCTCAGTATACACATGACTCACAGTGGTGAGCCTTCGTGTGCCATGGGTGTCTTGTCTGATAAGATATGTGAATAGCAATGAGTTGATTTTAGTGGAACCTCCTGGTTGGTGTGGGTATTTTGATATGAAGTTTTCTAGCCAGATGAGAATACTGACTTGACATTCGTGTAATCTTCTGGTTTATTTGGCATACTTATGCATGACCTGTGTGTATTTTGGACAATTGGTCTTATAACGCATTTTTCAGGGATTATAACACAGGGAGGTCAGACTTCATAAGGAATAGCTGACTCCATTCCCCTTATTCTCGTGAGCTGCCTCTTCCCCTGCACATTCCAATTAGGGTTTAGTTTATTATCTACATCATCCTTTACAATTCCATCCTTGGTGACAGAGGGCAGAAAGGACTTCTAGAGGGCTCTTTGTAGGCTTGCTTCCTCAGAGTTTTAGAAGCTCATCTGTGCTTTCACTAAACCTACAGATGATTAACCATATAAAGAAGCAAATGTCTTTGAAATAAATGTGACGTGGTAACATAGAGGCAATTTGCATTTAAAATATTTGTCGTCTCCTACTTACAACAATTACTGAAAAAGCTTGAAATAAAAGACCCTGTGTTAATTTATTATTACTGACTTTACTGGAGCCAGGGAGGTTTCAAAGCATCTCCTTCTGTACATAGCAGCAGCTGGAATGGACGGGGAAAGGTCTATACTGGGCTTGTATGTAGCTGGTATCTTAAAACCCAGATGTCTAAGAAAGGTTAATCGGGCACGCTGATTCCCTTTGCTGAATTATGGAATCTTATAGAGAACCCTTAGAGATCATTTAGTGCCATCTCCCCCTCAACATAGGAACCTGTTCTATAGCATTCCTTATATATGGTTCCCAGGCTCCTGAACTCCTCTAGGGATGGAAAGCCTTTTCCATTATTGGACACTAATTGTTACAAGTTTCTTCTGCATATAAAGAAAAGTTTTCAGCCTTCTAACTTCTATCTAGGTCCTAGTTCTGCCCTTTAGGATAAGTAATCTTTATTCTTCAAAATAATTCAGTAATGAGTCCTTTTAATCAAAGTTTCCATTCATTAATCTTTTCAGAAACATATTATTGCACAAAACATTACATTATGAGCTCTAGGAGGGCAGGCCTTGCAGTGGTGAGCACTGATCACTCTGTGCCTTGTGTAGTGCCTGGCACATGGTAGGCACCCCGTGAATAGTCCTCTGTGGTTGAGATGTGCTCGTGGAGTCGGTAGGAGCCCTTGCTTAGGTAACATGGCTCTAATCAGGGGTTTCCAGCATTTTGTAGTGAGGAGCTCTTCTTTACACAGTTGGGGGAGTAAGTGATTGAGGATGTCTTCTTAATAAGAATTCCTGACATTAAGTACCTACTGTGTGTTCTGCTTGCGATAGGTGCTTTACATGATTTCATTTGGTTCTCACAACACTTAGGAGGTAGGTAATAGGTACTGTTTTTATCTCCATTTTATAGAAGAGGAAACTGAGGCCACACAGAGGTTGATTAAATGGCAAAGCCAGGATTTTAGTCTAGAGCTTGCACACCTTAAAGTACTAAGAGATGTTGCCACCTTCTTAAAATGGTTCTTATCACCTCTCATGAAGCTTTCCCCAGCCTGCAGCATATACCCCTCCTTGGCACACTTCTCGTCCCACTGAAAATGTACTTTTCTTTCATTTGTACTTATGTATCCTACCACTCCTAGGCTGTGACAGCTGTCAGGGTGTGGGTGGAGGGGGTCCTTTGTGTTATGCGAGTTCTATGTACATACTGGGTGCTCAGAATGTTCAACAAGCCCATTGAATAAAATGTGCAAAATGTGCTAAGGATATAAGAAGTTGGCTGAGCTACAGCAAATTTACCTGCACGAATACCCAAAAATTTTTAGTCTCATTTGTGGGTATTATTTTAGGCAAAAAATAATTGGTGGAGGCTGGGCGCTGTGGCTCACGCTGGTAATCCTAGCACTCTGGGAGACCAAGGCGGGAGGATGGCTCAAGGTCAGGAGTTCAAGACCAGCCTGAGCAAGAGCGAGACCCCCGTCTCTACTAA
>JAQIFY010000858.1:0-14687 GCA_028533085.1 Varecia variegata
TCTTGTTATCAGTCCTTTATCTGATGTGTAGTATGCGAAAATTTTTTCCCATTCTGTGGGTTGTCTGTTAATTCTCGTGATTGTTTCTTTGGCTGTGCAGAAGCTTTTTAATTTAATCAGGTCCCATTTATTTATTTTTGTTGTTGCTGTGATTGCCTTAGGGGTCTTCTTCAAAAATTCTTTGCCTAGGCCAATGTCTTTAAGAGTCTTTCCTACATTTTCTTCTAGGATTCTAATAGTTGTGGTTTTGATTTGCATTTCCCTGATGATTAGAGATGTTGAGCACTTTTTTATATGTTTGCTGGCCATTATTCTGTCTTCTTTTGAAAAGTTTCTGTTCATGTCCTTTGCCCATTTATTGATGGGGTTGTTTGATTTTTTCTTATTGATTTTCTTAAGTTCTATATAGATTCTTATTATCAGCTCCTTATCGGATGTATAGAAAGCAAATAGTTTCTCCCATTCTGTAGGCTGTCTATTTGCTCTAAGGACAGTTTCCTTGGCTGTGCAGAAGCTTTTTAATTTGGTCAGGTCCCATTTGTTTATTTTTGTTGCTGCTGTGACTGCTTTCGGGATATTCCTCATAAATTCTTTTCCTAGGCTGATGTCTAAAAGAGTCTTCCTCACATTTTCTTCCAGAATTCTTAAGGTGTCACAGCTTAGGCTTAAGTCTGTTATCCAACGTGAGTTGATTTTGGTGAGAGGTGAGAGGTGGGGATCCAGTTTTATTATTCTGCGTGTGGATATCTAGTTTTCCCAGCACCACTTATTGAATAGAGATTCTTTTCCCCAATGTATACTTTTGTCTGCTTTGTCAAAGATTAGATGACAATCTGAGGATGGTTTTGTATCTGGGTTCTCAATTTTGTTCAATTGGTCTGTCTCTGTTCTTGTGCCAGTACCATGCTTTTTTAGTTACCATAGCCATGTAGTGTAGCTAGAATTCTGGTAAATTGAGGCCTCCCAATTTATTCTTTTTGCTTAAGATTGCTTTTGCTATACAGGGTCTTGTCTGGTTCCATATGAAGCGTAGAATTATTTTTTCTAGATCTGAAAAAAATGATGCTGGTATTTTAATAGGGATTGCATTGAATCTGTAGATCATTTTGGGTAGTATAGACATTTTAACAACGTTGATTCTGCCGACCCATGAGCATGGTATGGTTTTCCACCTGTTTACATCCTCTGCTGTTTCCTTCCTCAGTGTTTTGTAGTTCTCCCCGTAGAGGTCTTTTACCTCCTCAGTAAAATATATTCCTTGATATTTTATTTTCTTTGTTGGTATTGTGAAGGGTGTTGAGTCTTTGATTTGGTTCTCAGTTTGGCTGTTGTTGGGATATAGGAATGCTACTGATTTCTGTACATTGATTTTGTAACCTGTGACTTTGCTGAATTTGTTTATCAATTCCAGTAGTCTAATGGCAGAATCTTCAGGGTTTTCTAGATATAAGATCATATCCTCAGCAAAGAGAGAGAGTTTGACCTCTTCTGATTCCATTTGGCTGCCCTTGATTTTTTTCTCTTGTCTGATTTCTCTGGCTACGACGTCCAGCACTATGTTGAATACAAGTGGTGATAGAGGGCAACCTTGTCTGGTTCCAGTTCTAAGTGTGAATGCTTTCAATTTTTCCCCATTCAGTATGACGTTGGCAGTGGGTTTGTCATATATGGCTAGTATCATTTTTAGGTAAGTTCAATCCGTGCCTATTTTCTTAAGCATGCTCATCATAAAAGGTGTTGAATTTTGTCAAATGCTTTTTCTGAGTCTATTGAGAGGATCTTATGGTTTTTGTTTTTGCTTCTATTTATGTAATTGTCACAATTTTATTTGCTTCAGAAATATCATGGCAGCTAGCCATATTTGATATATTTATAATCCACTCTTATCTTTCCTTAGGAGGAAATAGAATGACCACAGATGATGATAACAGAACTGCAGTTGCTGAATTTCTCCTTATGGGATTTTCAGACTCCTGGGAGATGCAGATTGTACATGCTGCTGTATTTTTACTGGTTTACCTGGCAGCTCTCACAGGGAATCTCCTAATCATCATGCTTACTGCTTTGGATGTTCACCTCCAAACTCCAATGTATTTCTTTTTGAGAAACTTGTCTTTCTTGGATTTTTGCTACATCTCTGTCACAGTTCCCAAGTCTATCGTCAGTTCCTTGACTCATGACACCTCCATTTCTTTCTTTGGGTGTGCTCTTCAAGCCTTCTTTTTCATGGACTTGGCAACTACTGAGGTAGCCATCCTTACAGTGATGTCCTATGACCGCTATGTGGCCATCTGCCAGCCCTTACATTATGAGGTCATCATAAATCAGGGGGCTTGTGTGAAGATGATGGCCATGTCATGGCTCAGTGGAGTGATCTGTGGACTCATGCATGTGACAGCAACATTTTCATTACCGTTCTGTGGGCCCAACAGAGTACATCAATTTTTCTGTGATATTCCACAGCTCCTGAGCCTGGTAGACTCCAAAGTAATTATCATTGAGATTGGAGTCATGGTTTTTGTTACAAGTCTTGTGATAATCTGCTTTGTTTCAATTACTCTCTCTTACGTGTATATTTTTTCTGTCATCATGGGGATTCCATCTAAGGAAGGTAGATCAAAAACATTTTCTACCTGCATTCCACACCTTATGGTTGTAGCACTCTTTATGATATCTGGTAGCATTGCCTATGTTAAGCCAATTTCAAATTCCCCCTCAGTTTTGGATCTTCTCCTGTCGGTGTTCTACACAGTGGTTCCCCCGACCCTGAACCCCATCATCTACAGTCTGAGGAATAAGGACATGAAGGCAGCCCTGAGAAGGCAGTGTGGAGGCTAGATGAAGAACTTGATTAGGGACCAGAACTCCTGAACTGTTGTTCTAACTGTGCAATGTTTAAGCTTCCTGAGTTTATATTTTCAATTGATTGCTAAACTCTTTCTTGATTTTTCAAATGGAATTCAGCAGTAGTCTAGCAATGCTCTCCATATTTGCATTCTCCAACACTGGAATGCACCTAAAGGTACTCTGGGGTGTTCAAAATATTAGAATTCGTGCTTTTAGTCATTTTCATGTTTTGTCCTCCTCAAAATTTTAAAAATTATATTGTACTCATTAGCATACTAAATTAATGCAATGTGAATTACTAATATAAAATGAATTAATTCAATTTATGTATATTAGTCATGGTAGAACAAGATTGTATGTTTTACAAACAACCAAATGGAAAATAAACAAAAGGTGGTGTGTGCTCAACATGTTTTCAACATTAGAAAGCATGGTCAAATAGGTGGGAGAGTAGTGATTTGGAGCCCAATTGTAAACCTAAATGATATAAAATATATGCAATTATTTGATAAATAATAAAGGTACAGATAGGTTTGTGGTGCAGTGTATAGAAAAATCATATGAGGAAATGTTGTTTTAATTTTATTTTAATTAAACATTATATAGTGTTAAACTAAAATCTCCTTCAAAGTCCCTTCCTTTTTCCCTCCCTGGAGGGAAGTACTATCTGAAAGTTGTTATGTGTCGTTCCCAGAGGGCTTTTATGCATATTCTATGTATGTATTTATATAATGCATAGTATTGTTTTATGAATTAATATTCTATTTAAATCCATTATAAATAATATCATACTGCAGTGATCCTTTAAAATGTCTTTAAAATTTTTATTTTTAATTGATAAATAATAATTGTATCTGTTTATAAGGTAAAATATGATGTTTTGCTATATATTTACAATGTGGAATGATTAGATCAGGCTAAATAACATATTTATCACCTAAAATATTCATCATTTCTTGTTGGTGACAACATTTAAAATCTAAAATATTTAAAATCCTCTCTTAGGATATTATTTTGAAAGTTAATTTTAAAAATTTAATTCAAAATTATATATTTTGAAATATATGTAACTATTAACTATAGTAACCATGCTGTGCAATAAATCACCAGAACTTATTCAGAGGGAAGTTTGTACACTTTTCTCATGTACCAGCACCCCCAGCCTCTGGTAATCACCGTTCTACTCTCTACTTCTATGAGTTGGATTTTTTAGATTCCACATATAAGTGAAATCATGTGGTATTTGTCTCTCTGGGCCTAGCTTATTTCATTTAAGGTAATGTCCTCTAGGTTCATCCAATTATTGCAAATGACAGACTTTCCTGTTTATTTGAGGCTAAATAGTATTCTGGTATATGTATATATCACTATTTTACTTCATTTCATCATTTTATTTTATTTTTTGTTTATTTTTGAGCCAGAGTCTCTGTTTCCCAGGCTGGAGTGCAGTGGTGTGATCATAGCTCATGGCAGCCTCAAACTCTCAGCCTCAAGGATCCTCCTTGCTCAGCCTCCCAAGTAGCTGAGACTATTTCTATATGCCACCATTCCTAGCTAATTTTTTTAAAAAATAGATGGGATCTCACTACGTTCCCCAGGCTGATCTTAAACTCCTAGCCTCAAGTGATCCTCCCACCTGAGCATTTCAAAGAGCTGGGATTACAGGCATGAGCCACTGTATCCTGCCACATATTTAAAATCCATTTGTCCATTGATGGGTACTTAGATTGATTCTATATCTTGGCTATTGTGAATAATGCTACAATGAATATGGGATTGCAGACATCTCTTTGGCATACTCATTTCAATTTATGAGGATATATGTGGACATATCTCATTTTCTTGCATTTTGCTTTATTTGGCTTCACAGATATTGTAATTTTTTTCTTTTTTTCAAATTGAAGATTTGTGGCAATCTTGCATAGAGCAAGTCTCTTGGCACCATTTTTCCAATAGCATGTTCTCATTTATATTTCTAAATCACGTTTTGTTAATTTTCACAATCTTTTCATTATTATTATCTCTGTTATGATCTGTAGTGAGTGATCATTGATGTTACTACTATTAATGTTTTCATTGTTTTGGCATGCTACAAACTGTGCATATATAAGATGACAAACTTCATTGATAAGCATGTGTGTTCTGACTGCTCCATCGATCAACTGTTTTCCCATCTCTTTTCCTGTCCTAAGACCTTATGCCCTCAGACACAACAATATTAAAATTAGGTCAACTAGTAAACCCTATAATGGCCTCTAGGTGTTCAAGTGAAAGGAAGAGTTGCATGTCTCTCACTTTAAATAAAAAGCTAGCAGTGATTAAGCTTAGTGAAGAAGACATACTCAAATCATGAAAAAAAAAATGCAAACTCTGAAGTAAAACATTGGTAATTATAACTTTATTAAAAACAAGACTTTATGTTCATCCAAAGACATCTTCAATTGAAGAAATCCCTAATCACACACTTAAGGAAACCTACCCCCAAAGGATTGACACTCTGAATAGGAAAATTACTCCTTTAAATCAGTTAGAAACAGATAAAAAGCATCTCAAAAATTTGCATTATATTTAAAGAGGCATCTCAGAGAAAATATATTTTGGCAGAGAAGATATAATTTTTCCAGTGATATGGGCAAGCTTTCTAGAACATTTGACAGCAGCAAGTGTTGGAGACCTTAGGGACAGCTTGGGCATTACTGTTGTAAGTGAAGACATTGGTACATATTTGTTGCTCTATAGATTAATATTGCTATATTAGAGACAGAAATGATTTCAGGAGTTTTGCAGGGCTTTGCCCTGAAGGAATACATGTTAGTTCACATATCAAAAACTGCCTCGCCTCAGGAGGGCGTCTCAATGGTCAGTAGCAGCTGCTTCCCAAGGTGACTCTACAGTCTCAAGCCTGTGGTTTTCACCTGCTTTGTACGACAAAGCAGGTTTGCATGGAGCCACGGGATGGGATGGGACCTGATCAAAGAGTGCCCGCCCGACAGACACCTGCGGCTAAAAGCAATTAGCCCAAGGGACAGCTCTGCTTGACTCCTGACTACCTGTCTCCATCCACAATAACTAAATACAGAAATATGGAGCCACTATATCTCCGTTTAACCCTTCTGCTAAGTTATAGCTTTATTTTAGAACTTAGAAGTTTGTCTTTGAAAGATTTTGCAACCGTTTGTTCAGGTAGAGTTAATTAAGAGATCTATAGAAGCCTTTTGGGAGACTTTTAACCTAAAATGAACTACCTGTTATTATGTAAATCTGTTACCCCTGGCAACAGATCACTGTACCCATAAATACTGATGTAAAACTTCACTTGTGGCCTCAGAGCTCACGGGAATGCTGTGGGGTCTCCTGAGGCCCCGCCCCTTTCATAAATCTATTCTTTATAAAACTGTATTTTCATCTCTGTGTATTCTTTTATTTCTATATTGTATTATTTTCTATTTTCTATTATTTTCTTATTGCTTGTGACGATCCCTGCCTAAGGGACCCAATTTTTTGCTGGGAGCCTAGCTAACTCCCCGCACATATTTTGTCATTTATACCATCATGTTAAACAGGAATTATATTCATCATAATCTTAGTTGAAGAATATAAAATTACAAATAGCTGATAAAAGCCTACAGAGTTGATTGAAACATGGACTACTGACTTTACATATGCAGACAGTCCATATGTGAGGGCTTGGACTGTACACTGCCAGGAATTGAACAATCTCAAATCACCACAGACTGTTCTCATGAAGCCCAACAGCTGCTGTTATACTTGTGGCTGTGAGTGTGTACATGAGGAAATCTGATTCTCCAGAAGAATGGCCACTCTCACTCCCATGTTTGCAAGAAAGACAGTCTCCCTGCACATGTCAGCCCACACATCATGTGACTTTGTGACTTCTTCCCCCAGACCTTCCATCGATGGCTTACTTGACATAAGCTAGGTCACAGACGTGCAGGGAGATTAAATGTGAAAGAACCAGTACAAGATGTTCTTCAAATGTATATCTTCCCTGAAGACTGTGAGACAAGCTGGAAAGAGTTTAAAGTAAGGACTGAGTGAGCTTATGTATAGTGTCTATTACATTACACCTGTGCCCTAGCAATTCCACTTGCAGGCATACACCTCACAAAACTCTCCACTGCACCAGAAAACATTTGTTGAAATGATCGTTGTGGTACTATTTGCTTTAGTAAAAAGCAGAGGTACAACTGAAATGACCTTCCAGTGGAGAATGTATTAATTGGTGTAAATGAATCAACCATAACTCTAGCATTTAAATGTGTTGATAATATTCAATTTCTTAAATACCTTGGTGAGTATAGTGGTTTGGATTTGATTGTTCTAATTTATTCTTTGACCAAACATTAGTATTCATATATATCTTTCAAGACATTAGAAAACCATTAAACTGGAATGAAATGCATCTTTTCTAAATATCTTCCATTTTCCCCATCATGACTAAATATCTCCAGTAGTGTGGATTCCATTGCAATCTAAATCTGGAAATTACTGATTATAAAATTTATACCATATTTGGACCTGCTTATTTATATTTTCAATTATATAAATTTTCCAAATTAATATTTTTTGTAAAAGTAGCCAATATGTCTCTGCCACTTTCAGTAATTTGGTAAATCTGAGGACCTGACCTAGTTGCTTCCTGAACTCTTTTATTGATATTCTGATATATTCCATTCTAGATTCTGTACTTCTCTGGTTATATTATTTATTAATTCTTTAGATTCTGTTTTCAATGCAAAAAGTAATTATGGCTGATGGTAATGCCTTGACTCCTTTGCGTATAGTCTTCTCTTTTAATTAGGCTCATATGTTATATTAGCCTAAATGGTTTATTTTTCTTTGTGAAGATTTGAAACCACAAGCTCATTTTATAGCTACATTAATTAAGACTGGGTGATATTGATATAAAAATATCAGATCAATGGAACATAACAGAGAACCCAAGAATATATCCCCACAGATATGCCCAACTGATTTTTGACAAAGGGTAAATGCAAATGAATGGAAGAAAGATAGTCTTTTCAAAAAATGATGCTGGAACAATTGGACATCCATAGACATCCAGACTGGCTTCAGCTGGGAAAGCCCTTCACTATCATCCTGTCCAGAGATTCTGGGTAGGTCATCTGGCATTGTCCATGGGTGGGCTAGATCCTAGAGTTCTTGGGCAGGATGGCCTAGTGCCTGAGCCAGTATGTGGACAGGCCTGGTACCTGGGTCTGTGGGGTTGGGCCTGAAGCCTCAGACCACAAGGGTGGGCCTGAAGTCTGTATCCGTGGGTCTAACCTGACACCTGGGTCCATAAGGTCTAACCAGGTGTTGGGGCAGGCCTGAAACTTAGGTCCATGGGATCTGGGCTTGGTGTGTGCGAGTGTTGCTTTGGAACCTGGGTTCACTGAGGTGTTCCTGGAGCCTGGGTCTATAGGGGCCAACCTGGTGTTGGCTTCTTCTGGAAAAACCTTGACCCTTGATTTACTGGAGCATGAGGCTTCAGGAGCCAGCCTGGGTTGTGGGATGTGTAGATATGAAGCCTGGGGCTGCAGGGGCTAGCTTGGTGCTGGGGCGGGCATGGAGGCTGGGTCTGAAGGTGTCAGCTTATTGACTAGGGCCATGAGGGTCAGCCTGCTGGTGGGATGGGCTTGAAGTCTGGGGCAGTAGGGTCAGCCCATTGCTGAGGGTGGTCAAGAGCCCAGGCCACTGGGGCCAGCCTGTGGTCTGGGCCTGGAAGCACTGGGTTTTACTGTGGTGGCCCCCATGTTGGGCTCCAAGGCCAAATCCTCTGCTCACTTTCCTCATTTTTCCCCAAGGAGAGGGAATCTTTCTCTTGCTGTGCAACCTGTGGTTCAGGGAGAGGTAATGCAGGTAATACGAATCTACTTTTCTGACCTTCTTTAATGTGTTTTTTCTTTTTTGTGTGTTATACCCAGGTGCTGTAATCTCTCACCTCTTAGCTCTTGGGAAGGTATTTTCATGTATGGATAGTTGTTCAAATTGACGTTTCTGTGAGGGGTTGAGGGTTGGAAAGTCCCATTCCACCACCTTGCTGATGTCACTTCTCAGGAGAATCTCTGTACTATCAATCATTCAAAGAAGATTAATGAGAGGATAGATCTTCTTAGAAGGAACATTGTGAAATCACAGAGAAGCAATGAGGGACAGTCAGTGTGAAAAAGGTGGTGATGGGATGATACATTGGGGAGGCATCTACCCATGGGCAAGAATAGGAGGATAGAGTGATGGGGCACCGTGCTCACCCAACAGGCACTGTGGCCGAGTTGTGAGAGGGCTCCCTCCACCAGCACAGGCCTCTGCCTGGACAGACTCAGGACCTGCCTAAAGTCTGTATGGAGTCATTGCACTAGACAACAGGCACAGTGGGGATTGGGAGGCAGCCATTCCCAGCTTTCTGCAGCTGCAGGCATCCTGTGCTCTCAGTTGCACAGTGCCAAGTCAGCATGGGACTCAGCTTTGGGGCAGTGGCCTTCATATCGCCCCCACTGGGCTGGTGAGGGAGTAGGCAATGCAGAGGCTCCTCTGAGCCATGCCCTGTGCTGGAAAGCCAAGCACCCCTTCCCTACAGCACACCAGGACCTGAACACAGGAGTTGACTGAAGTGCTGCAGGCTCCAACCTGGGAGGCCTTGAGCAACTGCTTCAGCAGGTCCAGGGTGGGAGGTGGAGCAGGGAGAACTTCATGGTCTGTTGGCAGCTGGAAACAACCTCAACCCCTATGACTTGGCATCCTTGGTGTCCTCGAGCCTGCAGAACAACCTGTCACCTTCTCGGCCCTGACTCCTCCCTCCAAATTGGATCAGCCTACAGCCGGCATGGCCCTGCTTCTAGGTCTGAGGCCCTGTTCAGAAGTCCTGCTTCTGGCTCCACCCAGTCCTGGCTCGGAAGCTCTGATACAGGAGCTGGTGACTCAGCCCCTCTGGCTCCAGAGCTTCTTCCAGGTGTGTTGGACACTGCCCCTGAGATTTCAGAGCTGCACATGTACCCCAAGACCTCACCCCTGAGCCTCCACCACTGCTGCAGGGCCAGCAGAGCTGTTCCAAGGTCCAACCCCTCTCCAGGGACCACCCAGCCTTGAGCCACCAGTACACTGGAACCTAGTTTAAGCAAACATCTGTGGCCTGCAAATCCACAACCACTGCCTAGATAGCCTCACCCACTTGCCACAGCTGCCACTGTCACCTGTGCGGGGAGACCTTGGGAAGAGCAATCACCACAGTGCCAGCCTCCATTGAAAGAGTCTTGCTCAGTTCACAACTCAAGTTTCCTACAACTCTCTGGAGGACAAGCAAACATGTAGCACAAAGATCATCCAGCACACACTTGAACAGTCACGGTCACAGGTGAACAGGACAAATCAGAACAGCTGCACTATAGGCTTCTAGTGCATATGCCCCTCCCCTGCCACATCAACATTCTAGGGTTGGAGAAAAGTGGAATCTAGGGACCTCCCCTTCTTCTAATTAAGCAGGAGAGTTCCCAGCAAAGAACAGGTGCCCTGCAAACCTGTTAGCCCTGAGTTGAGAAAAGAGGTTTCAGATCAGAAGAAACAAGCAAAAAAACCCCTGGCAACATCAAAAAACAAAACAATTCAACACCCCAAAGGGATCACAATGGAGCTACAGTAGTAAACTTTAACCACAAGGAAATTGTAGAAATGGAATTCAGAATATGGATGGCAAATAACATGAATGGAATTGAAGAGAAAGTTGAAAACCAACAAAGAAAAGCCAAAAAATACTTCAAGAAATTAGTGGAAAAGCCACTGAAGAGCTAGACAACATAAGAAAGGATAGAATAGAACTTAAAGAAATGAAAGAGTCATTTAGGGAACTTCAAAACAGAAGAAAGTTTCAGCAGCAGACTAAACGAATGAAAAGAAAGAATCTCAGAACTTGAGGACAAGACTCTTGAGCTAACCACTCATTTAAAGGAGCAGAAAAAAGAACAAAAAATGTGGAACAGTCACATAGAGAGATATGGGACTATGTGAAGCAAACTAACGTAAGAATTATAGGCATCCCTGAGGGAGAAGAAGAAAGAGCTAAAAGTTTGGAAAATCTTTTGTAAATAATTTAAGGGAATTATTGAGGAAAACTTCCCTGGTATCACCAGAGATCCAGACATCCAGATACAAGATGGTCATCAAACATGGGAAAGATTCATAGCAGAAAGGACATCTCCAAGACACATAGTAGTCAACCTGGCCAAAGTCATAATGAAGGAGAAAATTCTACAAGCAGCAAGACATAAGCAAAAACTGCCCTACAAGGGGAAACCCATCAGGCTAACTGCAGACTTCTCAGAGGAAATATTATAAACCAGAAGGGAGTGGGGCCCCATCTTTAATCTTCATAAACAGAACTACAGCCAGCCTAGAATTTTGTATACTGCAAAACTAAGTTTCACAGTTGATAGAGAAATTAAGTCTTTTCCAGACATGCAAACACTAGAAATTTGTCATGACTGGACGTGCTCTGCAGGATATACAAATGCATACACATGAATCATCACAATAGATACCCACCTAAAACATAAATCTAAAACACAAGGATACAGACAGGCTCAATGTGAAAGGATGGAAAAAATTATTCTGTGCAAATGGAAACAAAAAGTGAACAGGTGTAGCTATTCTTACATCAGACAAAATTGACTTGAAATCAGCAATGGTAAAGAAAGACAAAGATGGTCATCATATAATCATAAAGGGAGCCATTCAACACAGAGACATAACAGTCCTAAATATACACACGCCAAACTGAGGAGCTCTCAGATACATAAAACAAATTTGACTAGAGCTAAGCAAGGAAATAAACAGTAGTATTGTAATTGCTTGGAGACTTCAACACCCCACTGTCAGAGCTGGATAAATCATCAAAGCAGAAAATAAAGAAAGTAACACTGGACTTCAATAGGACCTTAAAACAAATGGACCTAACAGGCATTTACAGAATATTTTACCCAAAACTACTGAATATAAATTATTCTCATCACCACATAGGATATTCTCCAAGATCATTCATATCTTAGGCCACAAACTATGACTCAACAATTTAAAAAATCAAAATAATACCATGTATGTTCTTAGACCATAATGGAATAAAATGAGAAATCAATTCCAAGAGTAACATTCAATTTACAAAAATTCATGAAAATTCAATAACCTGCTGCTGAACGATAATTGGGTCAATAATTAAATTAAGATGGAAATCATAAAATTCCTTGAACTGATTGACAAAGGAGATACAAGCTATCAAAATCTATGGGATTCAGCAAAAACAGTCCTAAGAGGAAAATTGATAGCCCTTCTGACATCAAAAAGTCAGAAAGTGTTTCTGTTGGAATTGATCTCTAATTTTATTCCACTGTGGTCTGAGAAGATACATGATATAATTTCTATTTTTAAAAATTTGTTGAGATCTGATTTGTGGCCTAGGATGTCATCAAGTAATTTGGAGATATCTCAAAGAACTAAAAATAGAGATACAATTTGATTTAGCAATCTGACTACTAGGCATCTACCCAAACGAAAAAAAGACATTCTATAATAAAGACATCTGCACTCAAATGTTTATGGCAGTACAATTCACAATTGCAAAGATGTGGAAACAACCCAAGTGCCCATCAATACATGAGTGGATTAAAAAAATATGGTTTATGTATACCATGGAATACTACTCAACTACAAAAAACAATGGTGAACTAGCATGTTTTATATTATCCTGGATAGAGCTGGAGCCCATCCTTTGAAGTAAAATATCACAAGAATGGATAAACAAACACCACATATACTCGCCATCAAATTGAAACTAACTGATAAACAGTAAGGTGCTCACGTGGAAGTAATATTCATTGGGTGCTGGTGGGAGGGGGGTGGTGGGAGTGGGTAAACTCACAACTAACTAATGGGTGTGGAGTGCACTGCACGGGGGCAGGGAATGCTTGTAGCTCAGTCTTGGGCGAGGCAAAGGCATTATATGTAACCAAAATGTTTGTGCTCCCATAATATTCTGAAATTTAAAAAAATCATTTAAAAAGATCACAAATTAACAACATAATATCACATCTCAAGGAACTAGGAAAGGAAGAGCAAACCAAACCCAAGCCCAGCAGATGAAAACAATTAACAAAGATCAAGGCAGAGTTAATTGAAATGGAAAACAAACAAACAACAAATATAAAAGATGAGTGAAACAAAAAGTTGGTTCTTTGAAAAGACAAACAAAATTGATAGACCTTTTGCTAGATTAACCAGGAATAGAAGAGAAGGAACCAAATTAGCATAGTCAAAAATGAAAAAGAAGATATTTCAGCTGATACCAGAGAAATACAAAACATCATCTCTGAATACTGTGAAAATCTCTACACACATACACTAGAAAATGTACAGAAAATGAATACACAACCTTGGAAATATACAACCATCTAAGACTCAATCAGGAAGAAACAGAACTCTGGAACAGACCAATAATGAGCAGTGAGATTGAAGCAGTAATAAAAAGTCTTCCAACAACAACAACAAAGCCCTGGACCAGATGGATTCACAGCCAAACTCTACCAGACCTACAAAGAAGAGTTGGTACCCATATTGCAGAAATTATTCCATAACATTGAGAAGGAGGGAATCCTCACCAACTTATTTCATGAAGCCAGTATCACCTTGATGTCAAAGCCAGAAAAGGACTCAACAAAAAAGAAAACTATTAATACAAACCAATATCCTTTATGAATAGAGACATAAAAATCCTCCATAAAATACTATCTAATCAAATTCAACAACACATCAAAAAAATAATAAACCATGATCATGTGGGCTTTAAACCAGGGATGCAAGGGTGGTTCAACATACATAAATCAATAAATGTGATTCACCATATAAACAGAAGCAAAAACAAAGAACATATGATCATCTCAATAGATGCAGAAAAATCATTTGACAAAATCCAGCACCCTTTCATGATAAAAACCCTCAACACACTAGGAATAGAAGGAATATATCTCAAAATTATAAAGGCCATGTATGACAAACCCACAGCCAACATCAGAATGAATGGGGAATAGTTGAAAGCATTCCCCTGAAGAACTGGAAAAGGTGCCTACTGTTACCACATATATTCAACATAGTGCTAGAAGTCCTAACTATCGCAGTCAAGCAAGAGAAAGAAATAAGGGTATCCAAATTAGAAAAGAGGAGATCAAGCTATCACTTCTCATTGATGATATGATCTTTTATCTAGAAAACCCCAAAGACTCCACCCAAGAGAATCCTGAAAATGATAAATAAATTCAGCAAAGTCTTGGATTACAAAATTAATGTACACAAATGAGTAGCATTCGTATATACTGACAACACTCATTTTATCAAAAAGACACCTGCACTTGAATGTTTATTGCAGCACAATTCACAATTTCAAACACGTGGAATCAACCCAAGTGCCTGTCAATTCATGAGTGGATTAATAAATGTGGTATATGTATACCATGGAGTAATACTCAGCCATAAAAACGATGAATCAATGCCTTTTGAAGAAATTTGTAAGCAATTGGCACATTTGGGAATAACACCAATTGTGTATTTGACAGAGGCGGGGGGGGGGTGGGAGGAGGGGGATGGGTGTATACCTACATGATGAGTGCAATGTGCACTGTCTGGGGAATGGGCATGCTTGAAGTTCTGACTTGGGGGGGACGGGGGTGGGGGAGGGGATGGGTGTATACCTACAGGAAGAGTGCGATGTGCACTGTCTGGGGAATGGACACGCTTGAGGCTCGGACTCGGGGGATTGGGAGGGACATGGGCAATATATC
>JAQIFY010000859.1:0-14686 GCA_028533085.1 Varecia variegata
TGCACTGTCGGGGGAATGGACACCCTTGAGGCTCAGACTCGGGGGGTTGGGAGGGGCATGGGCAATTTACTTAACCAGAACTGTTAAACCCCCCTAATAAGGTATAACAAATAAAAAAAAATCATGACTCCAAAATTTACTTAAATTAAAAATTAAATTGAGGAACATAAAATCTCAGTATTATGCACACTCTCCCAAAGGATGGGTGAGAAGGAAGCTGGTGTAGCAATGGTAATTCCCATATACTGCCAGAGGGAGAGACAATTATTGCAATCATTTTAGATAGTACTTTGTCAACATAAGACTAAAAATGCACACACCTGCACTCAGCAATATCTTTTCTTAATTATATATAATTTAGAGAAACTATCAGGTGTGTGAATAAGAGGATGTGTATAGGAGAGGTCAATGAAAGATTATTCATAATAGTCAAAGATTTGAAAAAAGAAAACCCTAAATGTTCATTAGAAGGAGAATGAATAAATTATATTCATATTATGGAGTACTACATTGCAGTTAAATTGAATAAAGTTTAACTATAAACATCATTAAGAATAATCTCAGAATTGGGTGAATAAACAGAACAATATGATTTTCATTAAATTTGAAAAGTATTTAGCCATTATTTTTTCAAATATTTTTGCATCATTCTCTTTTTCCTCATCTTCAAAGACTGAAAACACAAAGCAGTTTAAACATAAAGCAGTTTAAAACATAAACAAATTTTATATTGTTCCCAGGTCCTGAAGGCTCTGCTCATATTTTTTTCCCAATCTTTTTCTCTGTGTGCTTCAGATTCAATTTTCTATTGACCTATCTTCAAGTTCACTGACCCACCTCCATTTTACTATTGAACCCATTCTATCATTTTAGGTATTATATTTTTGTTATATAATTTTCAATTTGTAAAAATAGTTCATTTTTTCTTGCTGAAAACTTCTATATTTTCCATTTGTTTCAGGATGGTTTACCTTTAACTTATGAAACTGGGTATAATAGCTGCTTTAAAGTCTTTGTCTAATAATTGAGACATTTGAGTCATCTCAGGGTCACCATCTATTGGTTGTCTTTCCCTTGCAAAATTTTGAGATTTCCCTGGCTTTTTGTATATAGAGTAATTTTAGATTGTATCCTGGACATTTTTAATAATATAAAACTGTGATTCCTGTTGAAGTCTTGGAAATATTAAATTTGGTTTTATTTTGTTTTATCAGGTAATTACTCCAGTGAAGTTCAGACTGAAAGTTCTGCCTTACATTATGTGGACGGTGGTTCTAATGTTAGTTTAGTTTTCAAAGCATTAGCTTTATTGTTTGGTCTCTCCCTTGTGAGAGCCACTCAGAAATTGCTCTAGGACTTGTGCAGTGGTGTATATAGTAGTTCAGTTTTTTCAAAACCCTTACTATCAGGGCGAAAGGTGGAGGAGATGTTACACGCATGTACAGCTTGGAAGTGACCCCAGGACTTATGTCAGATGATATAGAGTTAGGGATCTGTTTCTCCAGCTCTCTTCTCAGAGAGCCACAAGAGTCTCACTTTACCAGTTTTTATGTTCATCAAGATGGTTTTTTCTTAGAGTTTTAACCACCTAGGCTGTCACACAGATTTGCATTACTGGACCTGCCCTGGACAAGAGAAGAAAGAAAAAAAAATAATAGTGATTCCACCCACAGTCTTTTTCTGGTCTCTATTCAGAGGGCCAGGTTTTCTCAGGGTGTTTTAGGTACTTCTGCCACTGTTGCCAAGCTGTTGGGATGTAGTTCTGTGAATGTTGGTCTTGGATCAGGACTGGGCAAGAAAAAGTATTTTTTTAAGAGAGGATTTTTCCGACATTCTGTGGGGCCTTTTTCTGATCCTCTTTCTGCAAAGCCAATCTCTCTTGGAGATGCTTCTGACGGTCCCCACTCCATATATCTCTGGTTTGTGTAGGGGAGCAGGAAGCTCCCCAATACCCTCTTGATTATTGTTTAGGTTTTGACTCCTCTACCCAATTGTTTGCTATTATTCAGTTTAAGAGTCATCAGGTAGTTTCTTTTGTATGTATCCAGAGTTTTTGCTGTAATAACTAGGAGAAATGCAATGCAGTGGTTTGCTCTATCTTGGTTGTACCCAAAAGCTATAATTTTCTTTTTTTAAAAAAAATTTATTTTAGAATAATTTGAAATTTATAGTAAGTAAATTTATACTATAGAAATTTATAGTAAGGTAGTACAGCAATTTCCTGCATACCTCTTACGCAGCCTCTCCTAATATTAACATTTTCAATGTCTGTAATGCATTTGTTTAAACTAAGAAGCAAACATTACTGTGGATAGTACATTAGTATCAAGCAAATCTCCAGGCTTTACTTAGATTTGGCAAGTTTTCCCGCTCATCAACTTTTTCCGTTCCAGGATTCACTCCAGGATACTATGTTGCATTTAATATAATATATTTTAAGCACAAATAAATAGAAAAAAGTGCTTAATACTCTAAGCATTACTAGGAT
Source organism: Varecia variegata (assembly GCA_028533085.1). Taxonomy (NCBI): domain Eukaryota; kingdom Metazoa; phylum Chordata; class Mammalia; order Primates; family Lemuridae; genus Varecia; species Varecia variegata. Next base: position 2,489 of record JAQIFY010000859.1, read on the forward strand.
ACTCAAAATCACTATGAGCAGATGCTAGGGAATGCATTGCTTGCTGTGATCTCAGGGGCCTCTGTACCTGGACAATGTGTTTTGCTTATTTACTCGGGGCCAACATTGCTGTCCGTGATCCTGTAGCAGCTGGAGAACTCTATGCATGTGGCCCAATGTCCACATTCACAGGCCACTGCTGCTCCCTCGGTCAACCCCTCTTGTTACTCCAGGAGGCAAACTCAGATGAAATTGCTGGGCCCCTTCTACCCCCCAAGTTGGAGGCCATGCTAGGAAAGATATTTGTAGTAATTGGGAGCACAAGTGTGAGGCTATTTCATGTGAAAAGATCAAATATAATGCCCAGGAAACCAAAGGAAAGTGTTAGGAAGCCAGGATCTGCAGTGGAGTGGACAGATTTAGGAGCAGGGTAAGGCATCTGAGGTCAGAGGACTAAGCTAAGAAGCAGAATAAAACACCATCAGAGCAGGTTATACGGAGAAGGATCAGTGCCCATTAGTCCAGGCAGGGTCAAAGGATGTGGGTAAAAGAGTAAAATCCACCTACATAAAAATAAATACAAATTATTTTTGCAAAAGGAATGCAAAAGGAATGAAATAGATAATACATGAAATTGGAAATGTGTATGAAAATTTTAATGGGAATGAGGTGATCTATACCACAGGCCCCCTGGATTCTGACTTGGGAAGGGCAATACGGACAGGGCACTGTGAATTCTGCATGTCCACACGGTGAGCCAGGGCGGCTCCTTTGAGAAGCCCCTGCTGTCCTGATCTGAGGTGGACATGTGGTGCCCATCTCACCATCCACTTTGCTGTTCTTATTTCCTAACCAAGTCCAGATTTTTTTTATCCATTTCTTTGACTTTATTTCCCAAACTTGCTTTTCTCTCTTTCAGTATGATAATCCATGGGCAGATAAACTGAAATACACTTTTCCCAGGAAACTTTCACGATTCTCTCCCAATTCCCCATCACCTTTGTTGGCAAGTCTGACCAGGTATGGCCTGTCCCAAAAGGACGTGGTTAGCTGACTCCCAGACTGGCATGCTAGTATGGCGTTTCAGTGTGGTTAGTCTTGCCACAGGACATAGCGAAGAGAACACTGAAGGACATGGAAGAGTTAAATAGCAACCATTATAGAAGTTTCACCATATCCAATGTACTGTTTTATCTCATTAATAGTTCAAGAACCCTAAAAGGTATCATTACTCAACTTTCAGAATAGGAAACTGAGACCCAAAGGGGTCAAGTGACTTGCTCAGGTCACAGCTACAAAGGGGGGAGTGATGCTGCCTGTGTTTTCATAACTACTTCCTCTAGAAGCTTCTAACCCACATAGGAGGCTCTTTCAGCAATTCAGGTACAGAAATGTAAAACACATCCACTACAAGTTTTTCTTTTTAGTCTTAACAATTAGATGAGTCCCCAAATAGAAAATCACTGTAAATTAATCATTTCCCATATGACTATTTAAGAAACATCTATCAGGCTTTCATACACACACACACACACACACACACACACACACAAACACGCGTGCGCGCATCCCATTTAGTCACCCTTCCTGGAACACAATAGCATAGACATAGCGTGCTTTAGTGACAAGGCAGGACAGGTCATAAGCACAGGGCGAGTGTTACCTGCCTCAGGTGCTACAAAAAAAGCACAGTAGCTGTAGACCCAGGAATTTTAACTACCTTAAAAGTGTCATAATTTCTGAAAACTGCCCTGCCTGTCATGTTTTACTGCAATTTTGAAATAGAATTCATAAATTAAAAATAAGACACAAGACATGCAGTACCACACCATGGATGTGAGCATGACTTTAATGGAAGTTGATCCAAAACTTCCATTAAGCAACACCCAGAGTTCCACAGTCAGTATCCCTAAGAGTGCTGAGCACTCTCTTGTGAGAGTGAAAAACAATACTACTGGGCCTCAATATGCTTACTCTTGTTCCATGCATCCATTAATTTGCACAGTGGCTATTTAAAAAGCCAAATAACTCTCGGACGATACTCATTTTGTCCAAATTACACTGTAATTTCACTGGCAATATGAGTAAGACAGGAAAGCACATGATTTGGATGCAGATTATGTGTCAATTGGGTTTTTTTACAAATGGGCTTTACAGGCATTGGCTCTCCCCAAATAATCAGGTTTACACTCCTAGCACGTGTGATTTTTCTCTTCTAGTTTCCCTACATGATCACTCCTCACTGTGAAATAAAATCCTCCAGAACATTCAGACCAGTCTTAACTATCAGTGATTCAGAAATACTCAGTTCCTATTTCCACTTCTGTATCTTCACCTAGGTGTTTTCTCCTGCTTGGGATATTTATTCATCTTTTAAAATAAAGAATGAATGAATGGATGAAACACTTATATAGCCTTGCCTATCTCCTCTCAGCATATTCAAAACAGTCAATCTCTGCTTCTTTACGTCTAATGCACTGTCTTAACAATTTCTTCCTGAAACACATGTTCAGATCTCTATTATAAATAAAGCTCTGTGGAAGGCAAAAAAAGTGAATTTGGCAACACCTCTAACTCCAAAGATATTATAGTCTAGTGGGCAAACATCCCTCTTCAGATATGTTCAATGTGATAGAGCTACAGAAAAGAAATTTGGAAGGTGCAAGGAGGGCTTCGAATTGTTTTGTCTGCCTTAGCACTTAACTGCACACCTTCCTACTGGTATGTAACCCCCTCGACAGCACACATCAGACAGTGGTTCTCTCTGCACCATGTGTCATACACACGGATGTGGGGAGTAATTACACTATGTGTATTGAGCAAGGAAATGCTTTGATTAAGTTAGACACAGGGGGTAGTGTTGGGGACCTGGGTTTTGAAGAAATAGAAATAATAAGGAATTTGTTACTGGAACTTTGGGGAATGCCTCATGCTTTGTCTGATAGGAAGAGCCTCAAAGGTCATCTGCTCTACTATGAAAAGACTTAAAAAAAGTTGTGGAGATTTGAAAATGTCCTGCGTGTTTTAGGGGCAATCTCTGGGCATTATTGTGGTCTGACCAAAGGAGGCCATTCCCTGTAATGCACTATATGTTTTTACTAGGAGATCTCAATGGTGTCTCAACCGTGATAACCCCTGAAACAAATGTATCATCTCCCTACAAAAATATATTCACACGTTGTCATCCATCAAATCATTCACTCAGGCAGTACCAGATGGCACTCCTTGGCTCAGGGCTAAAATATTAATTTCTATTTGGCTTTACCCTTGCCTTCGATTTCCACATTCAATCAAGTATAGAGACCTCTGATTGTACCTCCAAAATAATGATCATATCTCACTTTTTCATTTGTGTTAACGTTACCCTCATGTAGATCAATGATAAACTTCACCTAGATATTTGCAATCAATGTTGGAAGAAGGCATGGATGTATGGGTGGATGAATAAAAGTGTAAGTTGGTTGCTGGCATCAGATGTCTTCTCTCCAAGAGCATAAGCATCGGAGAGGGGGTGAGTGTCTAGCTCATATGGCGCTCCATGTGCTATTGCACATAGAGCCTTGCAGATACACTCCCTCATGGTTTGGTGTGTTTCTTGGTTACCTGAGAATGACCATCTGCTCTAGTTTGGTTTGTTCGACCCCTCCAAAAATTTGATCCCCAGTATTGGAGGTGAGGCCTCATGAGAGGTGTCTGGGTCATGGGGTTGGATCAGTCATGAATGGCTTGGTGCTGTTCTTGTGGTAAAGAGTCAGTTCTTGCTCTACTAGTTTCCATGAGAGCTGGGTGTTAAAAAGAGCCTTGCACCTCCTCCTCTCTCTCTTGTTTCCTCCCCTGCCATGTGATCTGCACACACCAGCTGTCCTTCACCTTCTGCCACTAGTGGAGGCAGCTGGAGGCTGTCACCAGACGCAGGTGCTGGTGCCGTGCTTTCCGCACAGCCTGCAGAGCCACGTGCCAAGTGAACCTCTTGTCTATGTGACTTACTCAGCCTCAGGTATCCCCTTGTAACGACAGAAATGGACTAAGATACCATCATAAGTACGGTATGGAAGTACATTGCTTTCAGGATGAATCAGTGCACTTTAAACGTCCTTGAACAAACAGGTGTGAGAGAAAATATGGGAACGTATCCATATTTAAAATGGCAGCACTCTGAAAGGGTGGTAAACAAGCCCTATCCCGTGAAAGTACAGCGTTAAGTGGTCATCTGCTTGCTGAAATTGTTTTTACAATTGAAACAAAAATCAGCAATCTGTCTTGATTCTTTTAATAAACAAAAGGTATTTAACAAAACTATAAATTACCTTTCTGTGGCAAGAAAAGAGGATCAGCCATGCTGAAATGATGCAGCTGTTTTGGGGCTGTGTCATTTCAAAATATTTTGTTTCTATTTCTCTGCATATATATTTGTATTTGTTTAAATACAGTTTATCGTGGCACTGATTGAAAGAACAAATTCCAATTCTTTCAACCCTGTGATTATGCAGCTTTTGTTGTTGGATTCTATTTGGTTGTCAACTAGGCAAGACTTTTTGTGTTGAGCTGTCTTTGCACTGGCAGGCTTAGAAAGGCTAACACGGATTTCATCGGTTCTGACAAAATGCTACACGTGTTACATCCCAGAACTCGTCCAGTCCCACTGTGTAGGATACCTTAATATCCCATACACGTGTGTTGCATTTCCCGGCTTGTGTTCCCCCAAAGTATGGACATCTCTTTTTTTCTAACATATGCATATAGCTGGCTTTAATATTTGCATAATTTTTCCCAAATGCTGATGTGCTTTGAAGATGATTAATTCATTCTGCCTGTCATGGAAGACAGAATATGACCAGGAAGAACTGTTTGCAAGGGAAATCATTTGGGCTTATCAGATTTAGAGCAGTTTATTCATAATAAGTAGGGTGTCGGTGGGAATGGGTAGGAAATATAGGTGTACTTGGCAGTGACAGCCTGAGCCAAACATGAATAGGAATCGGAGCTGGAGAGGAAGGTCATGGAAAAGCAGGAGTCAGGAAAGATCAGGAAAACATGGAAATAGTGAAGTAAAAGTCAGGAAAACGAGAAATCTCAGAAGAGAGGCATGAACATGGAAACTCCAGCGTGATAGTGCACTGATCAGCTTTGGGTGGCACTGTTTTCAGAAGTTGAGATGAGCCTGTAAAGATGAGGGGAGAGTGAGTGCCCTTGGTATTTCTGTGCGGAGCTGATGTAGAAAGAAATGGGACTGATTTCAGAATCTCAAAATCAAATCAAGGGCAATATACATAACCTAAACTTTTGTACCCCCACAATACGCTGAAATAAGAATAAAAAAAAAAAAGCATAAAACAAACAAAACTAAAAAAAAAATCAAATTAGAGTCTTTATTATACTGCATCCTACCTTAAAAAAAAAAAAGCCACCTCAGAGACATTCTATACCTATGGCGGTTTTTAGTATCTGCTTAATATTTCTCATTGTACAAGAGAGGTTCTTACATTTATCCAGTTTTAACAGCTCTTGATATATTGTCTCTTTGTTTTAAATCTTCTTCTTTAAGAACCACCCACATTAATGTAAAAAAAAAATTCATTCAGGTGGTCTTACCAAGAATATTAGGAAAAAAATGAGTCTTTGGTCTATAATTGGGAAAGCCTTGAATTAGTTTATAAATAGGAGTACAGAAAATAAAATGTTACCTCCCATCTCCCTAGACATTCCCCAACTTTATGTTATTAATGTCATAAATTGCATGTTTATATATTTTGTACCTAGTAAGATAGATTTATAATTATTTTATGGTTTTGTCTTTTAAATCCTGTAAAATAATAAAAAGTGAAGTTGCCAACAAAAATTATAATAATGTAGTTTTTTTATATTTGTCCATATATTTAATTTTGTTGGAGAACTTTGTATTTTCATATGGTTTTACGTTTCTGTCTAGTATCGCTTCATTTCAACTTGAAGAAGTCCCTTTAGCATTTCTTGTAGGGCAAGCCTGATGGTAATAAACTCACTCAGATTTTGTTTGTGTAGGAATGTCTTAATTGCTTCCTCATTTTTGAAAGATGGTTTTGTATAGTATTCTTGGTGGATAGTCTTTTGTCTTTCTGTTTTCTTTCACCACTTTGAATATATCACCCCACTGCCATCCAGCCTGCAAGGTTTGTTCTGATAAAATTACTGAGGATGTCTTGTATGTGATGAGTCACTTTTCTCTTGCAGTTTCCAAGCTTCTCTCTTTGTCTCTGACTTATGACAGTTTGAATACAATGTGTTTGGTGTGGGTCTCCTTGGTCTCATTCTATAAGTAGTTTGTTGAACTTGTTGTATTTGTATATCTATGTCTTTCCTCAAATTTGGGATATTTTTAGCCATTATTTCTTCAAATAAACTCTCTACCCCTTTCTCTCTCTTCTTCTAGAACCCCCATCATGCATGTTAGCCCACTGGATGGAGTTCCAGATTTCCCTGGTACTTTGCTTACTTTTTCCACTCCTTTTTCTTTTTCCTCCATAGACTTAGTAACTTCAAGTGTCTGTCCTCAAGTTTGCTTATTCTTTCTTCTATCTGTTCAAATCTCTTGTTGAACCCCTCCAGTTAATACTTCCATTCAGTTATGTATTTCATAGCTCCAGAATTGTTGTTTGGTGCTTCCGGGCCTTTCTGGGTAAGCATGTCCCTGACCCCGTGTGTATGCCCTTTATCCAATTCACCCACATACACGGCTGGTTTTAAATGTCTAATTTCTTCAAAAGTCTAATCTCTGCTTCTTCTCAGGGCCTTGGATGTTCTATGTATCCTTCTGCCTGTAATCTTCTACTCCCAGGCATTCCCATCAGTCTCTCATCCCTCTGCACTTGTGTGTGCTACAGCATCAGCCCCTGCTCTCTGTGGCCTTCAACATGATGTCCAGATGGTGCCTCCACTCCTGCCTGAGCTCCAAGCCAGGTGAAACAGAAATCAGTTCCTTGGGCAGTCCCCAGACAAGGTACACGTTGCAAGTAAGTTCTACTCTTTTCTATCCATTCTGAGGGAGGAACTGGCAAGTAAGCAGCTTTCTCCTGACTGCATCGAACTATGTTGTGTTGGGGAGAGGACAGTGCATGGGTGAACAAAAACACCACAATACTTCCTGCTGCCTTGAATGTGCTTTTTGTTTGTTTGTTTGTTCTGTTTGTTCTTGTTGTTGTTCTGACACAGGGTCTCACTCTGGTGCCCAGGCTAGAGTGCAGTGGCATCATCATATCTCACTGCAACCTCATACTCCTGGGCTCAAGCTATCCTCCTGCCTCAGCCTCCTGAGTAGCTGGGACTACAGTCACATACCACCATGACTGGTTAATTTTTCTATTTTTTGTAGAGACGTGGTCTTGGGGTCTTGCTCTTGCCCAAGGCTAGTCTCGAATTCCTGGGCTCAAGTGATCCTCCCACCTCAGCCTCCTAAAGTGCTAGGATTACGAATATGAGCCACTGCACCAGCCTGTGGTTTTCTTTTTGTTGTTGTTGTTGTTGTTGTTGTTGTTCTTTCTTTTTTGTCTTCATTTAGTTGCTATAGATCCTTGATTGATTTCTAGAGCTCCCACAAAGCTATTGTAGTTAGTCTATTATCGTATACCTGACCTTTTTATGTAGGAATAAGGACCTAGAGCTTCCTAGTCTACCCCATTGTTAATGTCACTCTCTTAGTACAAATTACTTTTGAGATGAAAGACCATCCTCCAAATTTGCAAAAGATAGATTTGGCTGGGTACAGTTTTTGCTGGGAGCAGAAAGAAATTAGGATTGATGAATTTATGATTTACTCCATCAATAGTGGAGTAAAATTGAAGATGCAAATTCTCTTGGATAGAAAATAGGGAGGATAATAACATTAAATTTTTTCAGGAACTTCAAAAAGAATTAAGAGGTGCATTTCTGTGTGCTGGTGATGTAGGATATGAGTATAAATTGTTGCAGCCATGAAAATACTTACTACATAAAGAGCTTAGAAAATTTAATAGAAAAAGTCAGAATGTTAATAGAAAATAAAATTAATGGTGATATTTGTGACAGTGTATGATAAGATTAGACTCTATTCACAGAAGATAACAATGTAAGCTGGTACAGACTTTCATGTGAAACATTTTGCAATAGAGAATATAAGCCTTTCATCTATCCATTCATTAATGTATCCACTCACTCATAAATATTTACTGAGTTCCTTCTGTGAGTTAGGCCTTGTGCATAGCATGTGGACATTAATGGTTTCTATGTTGTCCTTGTGTATCTTCTTACTACCTATGGAGGAGATAGAGATATTTCAATTAACCACACAATTACATCTGTAATTACAGCTGTGACGTGTAAAATGAAGGAAAGGTATAGTAAGCTGTGAAAGTGTAGAATAGAGGGGGCTTCACTAAACTGGGAGGCCAAGGAAAGCTTCCCTGAGAATGCAATGTTTTAGTGAAGATCTAAAGGAAAAAAAATAATTAATGTAGTAAAAAAATAGGTGAAGAATTTGAGGTGAAAAGAATAGTACAAATGTTTTGAGATATGCAGGTTTAATCAGAGGTGCAAAAAATAAAATAAAAAGTTTTGAGATAGAAAACAAAACAGAACATTGAAGGACTGTAAACTAGAACACAAAGGAAGGAGTTGGAAGATGCTCTGGATAAGACCAGATTATTCAGGTGTGTTGCATGATTCATTAATGATTGGAATTATGGCATGTATCTTAAGGCAAATGATTAAAATGTTTTAAGTTAGGGAGGAAGATGAATATCAAGGTGGGAATGGACAAGTCACAAGGAGGTTTTCATTTTAAAGGCAATTGCAACAGGATGTAGTATGAATTTGATATAATGAACAGTGAGTATAAGAAATGAAGACAAGAGGATACTGCCACAGTCTAGGTGAGACTTACTGGCTACTTAGGCTAAAGTGGGAGTGGTGGAAATGGAAAAAGGTGGACAGATTAGAAAGATGTGTAAAAGGTAAAATGAAGACCTAGTGGTGGAAAGGATATGGGAGATTTAAAGAGGAGGCACCAAGAGCAATTCCTAGGTTTTTGCTTTGCATCACTGGTTTCAGCAGTCCCCAACCTTTTTGGCCCCAGGACCAGTTTCATGGAAGACAATTTTTCCTGGGACGGTGGTGGGCAAGAAGGGCAGGGCGCGGGGTTGAGGGTGTGTGTGAGAGGGGCAGAGCTCAGGCAGTGATGCCTGGCCCTGCAGACCAGCCGTTGGGGAACACAGCTTAGATGATATCAATGCTGTTCCTTAGCTAGAGGCACTGGAAGAATACCTGATTGGAAGGAATGAGTTTTAATGTTTTGCATTTGGGGAACAGGAGCTGAGGCAATATATTCACCACGTTTCATTTTCCTCTTGAGCAACTACATTTCCCAGCACATTCAGTCCTTGGGGTTGCCACTTCTGGCCAACAGTAGTGAGTAGATAAGATGCATCCATTTCTGGTGCCTAAGGTCCTCTGTGATCTCCCCCTCTAACTCTTTTCTGTCCCACCCGAGTTTGAAAGCCTAGGACTCCAAAGCAGCAGAGGCACCCTGTGGAAGGAGACTGAATCCCCACGACATCATTTGGAGAACAACTGCTCCATTTTTACCCAGCTTCACCTGACCTATGAATAGACATTTATAGTGTTAAGGGACTGAAAGACATGAGTGTGCAGGTTACTTCACCGTAGACACAGAATGTCTTCAAGATATTCTTGTCCTACATGCACAGGGTGCCATCTAAATGGAGAAGTTAGGGCTGAAATAACATTTGGGAGTTGTCAGTATGTGGATGATAAATAAAATTATGTGTGCAGAGGAAATTTCCTGGTAAGGGGATATAAAGTGAAAAGACCGGAAGTTGTGCTTAATACTGTTGAAAAAGTTGCCTTTTATAAAGGCAAGTGAGATAGACTCTAAAAATTATGCATTTATGGTTTCCTTGGGAGAGGGGAGAGAGGAGGTTGGGGAAGGAGGCTTTCACTTTTTTCTCTTTATTTTCTTTTATTTCAAATAAGCATGAAGTTAACCTGCTTGGCATTTGTCTACGGTGACAGACACACCACTGCAGACCCCGAGAGCCTGAGATGCTTGCTCCGGTGAATGCCTGGGGCGGTGCCAACATTTCTCCTTTTCCCTCCTTGATTGCTATACAAAAGAGTCATCTGACGACTAATTAATTTCAAGTTAATTACCATGAACTGACTGGATGCCAAATAAATGTACTGGTAATCTGTTATGAAGGACTTTTGACAGGCAGTTGATTTGCATGCTTTTTAAAAAATTGCTTGAAAATCTCTTTATTAAAAAACAAAACAGAAGACAACAAGATGGCGGAGTGGTAGTGACCTCCTGGTTTGGTGCTCTCCGAGAGGAAGGCATGGATCTCCATCTGCCATGGTGCTAGAGGATCGCTCCCCCACAAGAATAGCGGTGTGAATTCACAGTGAATCAGTGAGGGACACAGAATAGCAAGAAAAAACAGAGGTGAATGGGAATTAAGCTCACGAAAATCTAGAGAGTGCAAGACGGACAATAGAGAGCAGAGCATGGGACAGCTGTACCCGCCTCACCAGCGAGTGAGCTGGGATCAGCCCCACAGGGAAGTGGCTTGATTCCCCACTGACTTCCACACCTGCTCAATTAGGGAACTGCCTGAAGTCGGTGCAGTATCACCGCAGGAGACGTGGGGCGCGGTGGAGAGGAGTTATTCACGGGAGGCATTTTGGACCCCGGAGGTCTGCGCAGGCTCCGCCTGCAGTGGTTTGCGCTGGGCCACAGCGAAAGGCAGCTAGGAGACACGGTTCGATCTCGCTTAATTGGCGGATTTCTAGCCAAGACTGGGCAGCTGGGCTCCCTCGGTCCCCATCTCCTCCAGTGCACGCCAGACCCTGAACATTCACCCCCAGCGCTGGTGATCGGCGGGCAGGAGGCCGCCGTTGTTGGGGTCCACAGCCTAGCCGCTGCGTGGTGACTGGGTACTGGGCGGCTCCCTGGGCGGCTCCCTCCCCTGGTCCGTGGACCCCCACTGGGAGCTCCACCTTTGCATGAACACTGAGTACTTCCCCAGTCGTGACAGAGTGGTGTGTGGACCACGCGGTCATAGGAGCAGGCCAGGCGTGTGCCCGCAGGAGCTGCAGCAGCAGGGGCGCTGGGCAAGTGAGGCCTCCGCCCCCTCCCCCCTAGCCACTGTCTTTTGCGCAGAGAGAGGCAGAACCCATCTGCGGAGAGGAAGAGTCAAGAAAAAGAAGCTTTCAGTTGCAACCAGCGCAACCCAGTGACTTAACTCGTCAAACCGCTATTAGGTCAAATTAATTCTCCAGGGCTGCACCCATCAGGAGCAGCCCCCCAGCTGAGGTAGTAAAATCCTAAACAACACACAACAGGCTCCCCCTAGTGGCGAAGGAGGCAATGCATCTAGGCCGCTACACAGCCTAAGACCAGCGCTCACGGCGTGCCTCTATCCAGAATAAGGCTGAAAGAAGAGATCTAACGATTGATCCAGATGGGAAGGGCTCAGAAAAAGAACTCTGGGAGTATAAAGAATCAAACTGAAATTTTGCCACCAAAGAGGAGTACCAGCTCTCTACCAATTGACACAAACCAGATTCAAAATAGCAACATGTCACAGGAAGAATTTCAAACATGGATCATAAATACACTGAAAATTATGCAAGAAAAATGGATAACCATCACAAAGAAACCACAAAAAAAATCCAGGACTTGGAAGAAAAATTCACTAAAGAAATCAAATTATTGAAGAAAAATCAAACTGAACTCCTGGAAATGAAGAATTTATTCAGGAGCTACAAAACACAGTGGAAAGTCTCAAGAGCAGGGCAGATCAAACAGAAGAAAGAATCTCAGAGATCGAAGATCACACTTTCCAATTAAGTAAGTCAGTCACAGAGATAGAGCAAAGAAATAAAAGACCAGAGTCTACAAGAAATGTGAGATTATGTGAAGAAGCCTAATGTGAGAGTTATCGGCATCCCTGAGGGTGAAGAAGACAATAAGCAAGGGTTGGATAAGCTATTTGAAGATATAATTGAGGAAAATTTCCCAGGCCTTGCCAAAACCCTAGATATACAGGTTCAACAAGCTCAAAGAACCCCTGGGAGATTCATACCAAACAGGAAGACACCATGTCATGTAGTCATCAGACTGACCAAAATATCCACTAAAGAGGCCCTTCTTCGAGCTGTAAGGAGAAAGAAACAAGTAACATATTTTGG
>JAQIFY010000860.1:0-14685 GCA_028533085.1 Varecia variegata
TAACACGCAGGCCAAATTATGACTATTTGGCTCAAGACATTCCATTGAATCTTATTTGTGTGGTATTCTTATCTGTGTACCGTATATAACTAATGATGATTGTTTATGGAAAGGTGCCTGTCCAATTATTTTTGAAGAAACACAAGAATGCAGAATGACTGGAAGCATCAGGTTTTTGCCAGAGAATGCCTCAGGTAAGAGGAGAATGGCTAGAGGCTATAAGGAATCACAAGAGACAAGTCAGAGTCGTAAATTGGGAAACTGACATATCTCATCTAATATACTTGCTAACTAGGCCTTTAAAAACCTTGACATTTAACTAAGTTTGTGGGAAAGTTATGGGGTTTTGTCCTTTTCTATTGGCTCTAACTCATTAATCCAGTGAATTAAGGTGTTTATTATCATTGTTACCAACATTAGTAGACGACGGAGGGAGATGTTTAGAGAGGCAGGTAAGCGGCTGGCAGCCGAGCAGCTGTTTACGCCGGCTGTGCCTGTTTCAAAGCCAAGAGTCAGTCAAAAATGATACTTCAAGTTATTTACCCTTTTGGTACTTTGGGGCTTGAAATGGCATGAAAGGAGCCTTTCATTCGGCAGAGGCATTTAAATAAAGCTTTCCAGAGGCTGACGTGTTTGGAAAAGGGTGGGCTCTTGCTGAAATAAACAAGTTTCTGGGGATTTTAAGAAAATGGGAAAGAAATAAAAACTTTCCAGTGAATGTTGCCTACTTCGATATCTGATTTTGATCAAGTTTATATTATTTAAGGGCGTAACAATGGCCCGTGGCAAGAGACTCTTTGGCTTTTTAGGTTAATGTTCCTGAAGTACGTTTAATTTTACCATAAGACATTTTTTAAACTCCTGAAACATTAAGAAACAAGACACAAGTTATACCATTTGTAATCAGAAAACAGCATAGTTTCCCAAAAAAGCAGAAAGAGAAGGTGCTGTTCACAAAGCATAGAGTAAAACAATTGAGCTTTTTATTCGGTATTTTATTAAATGTATGTTAAAAGGAACTTCATTAAATTGAAATGCTTCAAAAAGAGGTGCTGGCATTTGCTTTTTATTAAGCAATTGCTCCCCAGATCAAACCAAAAAATCTACCTTTCTAAAAAATAATTGTAAGACTCACATTGTCAATTTATTTATATAAATATAAAAAATGCAGATAAAGACACCCAGAGACACTTAAGAAAATGTTAAGATAAGACAACTTAACAATTAATTTGTGGAAATTATTACTCAGAAACCCTAATAAGTTATTTTAACTCTTTTTTTCAAGTTATTAAAAACCATGCATGTCTGTTTCCTTTTTCACCATTTATCTATGAACTATGAGGATTCATCTCTGTTTAAAATTTTTTTTAAAGATAAAAAGGCTTTGCTACTTATTCAAGAATTATCATTGACAATTTATAGCATTTATAAGCTTATTGGTAATATGAAAAATCATTTAAAATATATATTTTAGCTATGTGTGGTGGTGCACGCCTGTAGTCCTAGCTACTCAAGAGGCTGAGTCAGGAGAATGACTCGAGCCTGGGAGCTGGAGACTACAGTGAGCTGTGATTGTGACACCGCATCCAGCCTGGGTGACAGAGTGAGAACCTATCTCTAAAAGATGAAAAAAAACCACATATTTTAAGGAACATTATAGACTTATTTATATCAGTTCCTTCTTTTTTGGTTCATTCCTGTCAACAATATCACAAGTCAATATTCATTTATCATTTTATATGCACCTAGGATAACATTACATTCTTTGGAGAAAAAAAAATTAAGACATGGTCTTTACCTTCAAGGGTGTTCGGATTTTATGTGGAAGACAAGTCCAGTGGAAATAAAAGGGCATAGGAGAACAATGTAAGACTATCTGTAGTGATAAATAAAGACCTTTTGTAATCAATAATAAAATCCTATGTTACGTGGTGTAAGAAGAAAAAAAATAAGTGCTTTACAGCAGTTCAGAGAAGGAAGATCTCGGGAGGGAGGGGACAGGGAAGGTCTTTGTGGAGGCCCAGAGATTGTGGTGTGACGGCTGTGCTGTCCGTGTGCGTAGATGAGGTGGCATGTTTGAAAACACAGTAGTTTGCCTCATCTGGTGACTGATCTGTGGGGTAGACTTAAAGACAGACACTTACACATCTGAAAGGCCTGCTCCAAAGCCAGAAAGCAAACTAGACACGGTGGTAATTAATGAAATGGCGAGGGGTTTTATAGGGACAATAAAATATCCTTGACAAAGAGAGTGGCATTAGACAAAAGCATGTGGAGTACACAGGGTGCTCTTGGTGTAAAAATGTCTACCACCTGGGGCAAGGGACTTACACTTTCTACACCTGGGTATCTTTACCTGTGACAAGGACCTAATAATAGTTGAGTCTCATCGACTTTTTGTGCATAGCAAATGACAAAATGCACAGTGATGATACCTGTTCCATAGGACTGCAGTGAGAGTTCGAGGGGACATACAAAACACGGTGGAGGTCAGGAACAGAGACTGAAAGGTGTCAGGCAAGGCGTGGCAGCTGATCTTAGCTCATGTCTGTACGGGACTGGACTGCGAATGCTAAGGCTCAATTTGGATGGCTCAATTTAGGCCTCATGTGTGGGATGAGTCAAGAGTGAACAACTCAGAAATGGGAAAATGTCGCCATGTTGGTTTGTTATGTTTTTATGCATTGCCTTGGTGGGGACCTTAGGGAAAGGCCCTGTAGCTAGAGATGAGGTTGTTCTTCATCCTGGAGTGGAAAATGAGAGCCCAAGAATTAAATTTTAGATAATCTGGGATAACTCTCTCTCTGTTTAGGGCTAGAGAAAACAGAAGTTTGGGCTCAGATTATGAGATATTTGCAAGGACATCCCATTGGCAGTACTTTCAACTGCCCCTTGAAACACATTGGAAGAAAGGAGCTAAGAGATCAGTGCACTGTATGTTGAGCCTCAGCAGGGGCTTGAACCCGAGCACTCTGACAGCAACCATATCTAAGGGTCAATTTTAAGTCCTCTCTGTGTTATTCCATTCTGTTCCCCAAAGCCATCATAAGAGCTTGCTAAAACATTACAGCTCAATCTTCCCTATCATGTAGGGAAATAGGGGAAGCATCTGGCCCTACACTTGAGACAAAGCTGTGCTGGGGTCTGAGTGGGTCTTGGGACAGGAAAAAGAGGTCTGCGGAGGAGCCCAGCAGTAGCCCAAACCCAGACCAACATGGCATAGATAGCTGGGTTTAGGGACAGGAAGAATTTCCCAGAAGTTTTGAGAAATTCATGAGAGGGAAACTGGAAAAGACACTGGACCTCCAACAGTGATGAGGGAGGGAGACCCAGATTATTATGGTTTGGGTATTGATGGGAAGTATGATCTTGCAACCTGCTGATGTATGGAGTATCTGGGTTATATAGGATTGGTGAGAGGTTAGAATGAGATAATAAATGAAAAGTTACTAGTATAACATCTGGTTTTTAATAGGCTCTCAAGTAATTGTCTGTTATAATGGATGTCATTGTTATTGACCATGGGATGTAATGTAGGGTATTATATTAAGCAAGTCCTATAGGTAGCCAGGCTCCTGCATATACTAAATGGCACCATTGTGTAGAGCCAGACCTTTCCTTCAGAAATGGCTAGAAGGCCATTTTCCACTTGTCACTTTTCCTAGGTATGGACAAGGTTGTAGGCACATGGAAGTAAGATTTTTTTTTAAGTGGCAAACTACAAAGACATTCAACAGAGCTATTTCAGAAGATCATTAGTCTGTGGAAACAAGTACATGCCTTAAATGGTGAATGCTTTGAGGCAGTGGTAGCTCTGGGGGAGCTTGTCTATTTTTTTTTTCATAAGATGACCAGAGCCCCCACTGAGCTGGTGGGTGGTCTGATGAACTCTGCTATAATTTGTAGTCTTTATTTTTCTCTGGGGCTTCTTAGGCTCAGAGAGGGAGATGGCCATTTGACAAAAGCACAGGTTCCAGTGAAACATGTGTTGAGAACAGTCTTCTGTGTTTAAAGGCATCTCCCTATAAGACAACAACTATCCTGGATCCTCGGCACTTTGTTGGAAGGTGGGCTGAGGTTTGGCAGGTGACAGACAGCACTGATGATGGAAATCTCACATAAAGCAGAAAAACAGAGTGGATTTAAGGAGCTGAATGAATGTCCAGCCAGGAGAAGCCAACATATAGGGTGAACAAAGGGCAGAAGATGAGACTTCCCATCAGCTTCTCAGCATGTCACCCATACTCAATGGTCTACCAACAAGAAGCAGCAGGTGGCAGCGTCCCCAAACATCAAGGAGGCCTCGAATCAGGTGGGGAACTGGTCCAGCTGGGGCAGAATATATATATTATCAGAAGCAGTCTGATAGTATTAGCAACTAACATCAACCAAGAAATAGTTATGAAACAGGCTCGACTTAAAGTACTTAAATGAATTCACTCAACCTCACAACAACTGTATTTAATAGATACTGTCAATATCCCAGGCATACCTTAGCCTCCGGGTCTTTGCACCTGAAGTTTCCTCTGATAGGAACACCGTTCCCCAGTTACATGCATGGCTCACTCCTCACTGCATTCTGACCTCTGGTCTAATGTCATCTCTTCATCGAAGACTGCTTTGATCACTATCTAAAATATTCCACATCACTCTTTATTCCTTCACCATGCTTTATCTTTTTGCATAGCTCTTATCTCCCTGGTGATATATATTTACTTGTACATTGCCTATATCTGTTCTAGAACTGACATTGCACAGTGGCAGAGAACTTATCTGATTTGTTTATGGTTATATTCTAGCTCCCAAAATAATACCCTTCCCAGAGAAGTTGTGCAATAAACGGTTGTTGAATGATGAAGCGTCAATTTATAAGGAAGAAACTGAGTTACAGAGAGTTTAATCAAATTGCTCAAAGTCTCAGAGTCATGTATGCAGAATCAGGCTTGGAGCCCGGTCAGTGTGGCCGCTGCACCCCAGCTCTTGATGGTTACTCTATGCTGACTCACGGGTACTTCCTTAGATCAGCTTAAGGAAGCAGCACAGTCTTCAGTCCTGAGAGAGACACAGATCAGCTGTGAGCAGGGTAGCAGCACATGGAACACTGCTCTCAAGGAACACTTGGGCTCTGTCTTCCAGCCTGGGCCACCACACCTGCTGCTGGGAGGCCCTGGGGCTCCTGGCTCGAGGGCAGGCCCCATCTATTTCTCTCTTGCCGAGCATGAGAGCAGGTAGGTGGGCTCAGCCCCTCTGGAAACCTAGATACAAGTGATACCCCTACTAAGAAGAAAGGATGGCAGGGCCTCTGTTTGCCAGTGCATTTCTGGGCGCCAGCCTGGGCGGTTTTGGAACGTTCTGCTTAAAATATTCAGACCCCAGTCCTATCGGCCATACTCAGAGCACCCGCGGTAGGGGGCGCTACTGAGCCTCAGGGTACAGTGGGAAAAAAGGATACGTCAAATATTCACACCCGTATTATCCCATTTGACGAAGACATATGTCTTCTAATATTTCACATTTCTAAAAATAGAGAATGATGCTTTTGATTTGCTAGAAACATAGCAAAAAAAAAAGTTTGAAAAAAGTTAATGTGAAACTGATGTTTGTATACAAAAAAGGCAGTAACTTTTTGCTGAAATGTTGCCTACAAATCCATCTATCCTATGTAGAGCTAATAATGAGTGTTATTTCCAAAAAGACCACTATTCCAATTCACTCAAAGCACTCTTCAGGTTTGTAGCCTGGCTTCCCTGAAACCTTTTTTAACGCTGTTTCTCTTTGTGTTGTTTGCTATTTTGAATCTCTTATTATAACTCTTCTGAAGGGCCTCCAACTCATAACACTCTAACAGATGTTGATTCTCCATTCATCACATCTCAGCATGGCTTCATACTCAAAGGGCAGGATCTTTCAAATAAAAGAAGAAAGTGCTAAATGCTCACATTGGGGAGGCCTATTAATAGACTTACCCATATTTACCGAGCACCTACTTAGGCCTGTAAGACCATGTAATATAACTTTAAGTTTCAGTGGCGGCAGTCAGTCATTCCGGGTGATCTGTCTGAGGAAATTTATCTAAAAAGGATCAGGCATCTGAATCAAGCCTAGAAAAAAACAAAGGCCAAGAGAACAATTGGGAACTCCAGTTCTGTGTCTTTTGGAGAGGCTCAAAAGTGGCCACTGGATATCTGCTAGACCGAGAAGGACAGAGCAAAGTTGATGCCACTAATGTGTACCATCCACAACCATTTATTAGATATTCAACAAAAGGCCACATGAACTCAGGCATTCAGTTAAAGCATATTAATATATAGATAATGATAAATATGTGGATTTTCCCTAGCACTTTCTACCTAGTACACTTCTCGAATGTACTAAATAATAACAAGAGTAGTCTGAAAGAGTATGTTTTTATAAAAAAAAAAAACTAAATTTTTCATTAAGAATATTACATGTGTTAAAACTTCACATTTTATAATAGAACACAAAGTTTATTGGATTTCTAAAAGTATTAGAAGACAGTGTTGGCAAAATCCAGCATAAAATCCATTCTTCTTCACTTCCAAACCACGAACATCGACTGTAATGCCAATGTACATCTTAATACTGGGACGAAAATTGTTTATACATTTTGACCTTGAGCAGTAGTCATGGTTCCTAAAGTCTTTTTGACTGACCAAAAAAATCACTCTGGGCTCATGAGACTTCTGTTTTTCTAATATGCCAACCAACCAACCAAAATAAACATGCCTCTCAGAGATATTCTTTGAATGAACCAGATTGTTAATAATGAAACGTAACTGTTTTATAAGCAAAGAATATGATTGATTATAGGAAAGAGAAAAAACTGGGGATAAATTAATGACATATTTTTCTCTATTTTACAATAATGGGAAATTTCATTTAGGTTCCTGCTGAACAGAGTGAGTCTGGAAAAAGCAAAAGGAAGGATTAGGAGGATGTGTAGGACTAATGAAAATAGACGTCATTGCTTCAGGCCAACTTCTCTTGTTTTAGATCTGTATAAAGAGCCACCTCTACCTTGCCAGGTAAAATGCCTTTCAATAACAAAGCTCCAGGCTGGAGCCTTTTCACTTTCAGCCCTGTGTTCTACCACCAAAAGGGGCTGTGTGACCCACTCCAACTTCAGGGCTTCCCCTGTGGTCATGTGAAGTCCAGGCTTCTCTCCAACCACACACTAGCGACTCTGAGCACCTCAGGGAGCCTCTGCCCTCATGTATCTGTTGAAAACAATAATTTCTTAAAAGAATCCATTTCACCTGGAAAGATCTGAATCTCTTATATTCCTTCTTAGTCCTCTGAGTTACTAAATCCTCAAAGAAACACAATTATTTTGTGTCCCGGAAACATTCAGCCATAAGCAATTTGTCTTTTCATTTTGGTTTTTGCTGTTGCTGAGCTTCAAGACCTGTTATTTAATTTTGACATATATGTACTAAATATATATATACACACATATATAAAAATACATATACATACACATATATATATGCCAGGACTGCATTAAGTCTTTATAATAATTGTATAATTTAATCTTATGCTTACAGAAACCCCTTTAAATAGGTGTTAGTACCACAGTTTACAGGTGAAAAATCTGAGGTCCAAAATAAACAATGTAGTTACCTAATGCCACAGAGCTTGGATGTAGCACATTGATCACAGAACTCAGATTCTAAAGACTGTGTTGTTACTCTCTAACTTACACTACCTCCATCAGCCAAATCTGTACATGGAACGTGTTGACCTTTATTTTTCCTTACGATACTTACCACTGACATTGTATAATTCTGCCACTTAGGGCCATGTGACCTTGAGCAAGGCATGTCCCCTGTTTGTGCATCATCTGTAAAATGGGAATTACGGTGGTACCTACCTTAAAAGAGGGTTGTATCAAAGGAGTTATATATGTAAAATAATGAAAACAATCTCTGGCTAATTGTAAACATTATATAAGCATTTAGCAGTAGTAGCAGGTGTAGTAGTAATAGTATATTTACTTGTTTGGGGTTTATTATCTGTCTCCTACACAAGAATGTAAGCTCCTTAAGAACAAGGACTTTGTTTTGTTCACTACTACATTCTCATTGCAAGAACAGTGCCTAGCACATAGTAAGGGCTTAATAATTATTTGTTGAGTGAATGAAGGAAGGAAGGAGGGAAGGAATACATAAATGACTTCAAGCCTTCACAATCCTTTTCTGTGACTTTTGGCATTTGGCTGCTAAAGTTCATGAGTGTGTGAACATAGTCTCTGATGTCGAAGCTGCACACACCTGGTCCAGCACCCCCCATATGCCCAGATGCAGTGGGGACATCACTTGTATTCCTTGCTGTGTCTCATGCTAATGGCCTTTTTCCTGACTTCTTCCCACAGGCCTCATGGAGGGTCAAGTCATTCTCTACTCTGTTCCCTTCAAGTCATTTCCTCTCTTTCCCATGAAAATGAGCCTGTCCTCAATTTCATTGCCATGAGGCCCCCTGCTGGTAGATGACACCTAATTAGTCTTTCAAACTAACATGCTATTCAAATTTTTTAACCTCCCTTCCTGTTCTAAAATTCTGTGATCACTGATCTCGTGTGACTGTGTAGTTACTTCACAATTTGCTCTGCGTATGATATTAGTATATAAAACATGTGCTCATATTTACCCCCATCTGGTAACAGATGCCTACACCTCAAAGAGTAGCTTCAGTGTGGAACTCGGGTTTCAAAGCTGACCTCGTGGGAAAAAAAAGTGGTGCTGCTAGAGCCTTGAGAAATCCATTGTTCTATCACATGCTTTGGTTTCCCAGAAGTAGGGCTAGTGCTCTCTGGCACCTTCAATCAGCTGCTGCTTCTGACTTTATTAGACACAGGCTTCATCCCTGATGTGGTAAGTTGGGAATTTAACCTCCCTCCCTCCTACAAAAAGTTTCAGACTTTGTTGAAAGAAAGCATCAGTCAGAGTAGAACAGAAAAAAGAGCAAAGAACAGGAAGAGAGGGCAAGACATCAGTGAAGTGTGTGGCAGCAGAAGAGAAATGACAGGTCAAAGGTAAACGGGAGAGAAAAAGAGAGAGCTACTCAAACAAACAGGAAAAGGGGAGAAAACACAAGAGAAAAGCAGGGAGCAGAAGAATTAGCACAGCAAGAAAGTGGAAATGCAGAGGATTCTACCAGACACTAGAGAAAGCGAAGCAGGGAAGGGCCAGCTCGGATAAGCAGACAGGATACAAAGGGATGAAGACACGGAGTAGCCTTTGTCAGTTACGTAGGTAAGGAAGGATTGATGGTCTAAATAAAATACATATTGTCCATTCATAATTCTGGTGGTTTAAGTTATTTATGATAAACCTAGGTTTCATTTAATCTTATTAAATTACACTTATAATCTTATTTATTACCTACAACCAGTTGTTCTCAATGTACCGCGTACAAAGAACACGTTATCAGGGGGTACAAGTAATATAGCTTCACTTTTAATCCATTATCATCTGATACATGAATTAACCTTACACTGTTGGAATCTTGCTGGTGGTGCCTGGTTGTTAAGTATTATTCTTGATGATATAAGTATTGTGTCCATTTACAGAAAGGGAGGCAATTCTTTCCCGGAAAAGAAGGTATGATTTAAATATTATACATCGGCCAAATTAGCTGTGAAAAAGGACAGGGCCCAGGTGGGGCTTGGGCAACAGCCAATTCACATATTCACTTGCATCTCTCTGCATTCCCACTGCCACGCCATAGGCCAATCACCACCATCTCTCACTGGAACGGTTACAATAGTCCGTTACCCCATCTTCCCACCTCCACCTTCCATCTTGCCAGTTATTCATGACATCCAAAGTGAACTTTTAAAAATATCACCCTCACTCAGCCTTTATGTAAACTTTTCAATGGTTTCCTGTTGCACAAAGGATAAATTCCCATGAGGACTTACACAATCTTGCCCCTGTGTATCTCATCTGTGTGTTCAACTGTGCTGACTTCAGTTTTCTCCTCAGATGTGCAAACTCTTTCCCATCCCGGGGACTTCATGTTTGTTTTTCCCCAAGCCTGGAACACTCTTCCCCATTCTTCCTCTGGCTAAGCAATACCCATCTTCCTGTCTCAGCATGAGTGCTGTCTTCCTCGGAGAAGCTTTCCCAATCCCCTAGCCTAGGCCAGGTCACCCTGTCACATGTTCTCACTGCATATTTTACTTCTATCTATGCATCAATTCACATAATTACACTTTAATGTTTGCTCATATAATTGTTTGTGTGTTGTTTATGTGCTGTCTGTGACCCTACCCACCCCACTGGCTGTGAGTCCTAGGAAGACAGGGGCCATGTCCACCTCACCCCTCACTCCTTCCCCAGTACCTGCCATGGGTCCTATCACATGACAAGCACTCGACATGTTGGATGAAGAGTAAATGAGATTCTCGTTTCCAGCATCCTAGACTTGTCTATAAGCCCAAGGAGTCTGCCTCAGTAGAGCACGTACAACGCTTTCTACACATTGATTTGCAGAGAGGAGAGAGAGAAGCCCTTCTGCTCCCCCGGATGTCATCATTCCGGCTGGGCTCGGAACTTGAGCACGGCTGGTGGGTCCGCCACAGAACAGCACTGCCTCTGTCCCTCAGGAAAGTAATGTAATGCTCGGGGTTCGACACCTTTCATCTGGCACCTGTAAACTGAGAACGTGTCCTTTTCTGTTAAGATGGAATCCAGCTGAAGGGCAGAATGGGGTCAGAGTCACAGACAAGCATGAACAGCACCTTGTATAAAATAAAGGAGACAATTAGGACCTTTGGCTTTCTACACACTTGACACTCTTTCTCCATAGCAAGTCTCCGAGTATCCTCTCCTGCTGTAGTTTAGGGTGCAATTACAGTCCTCTTCAGACGAGCCACCTCTCTCTTTATTCTGAAACAACAGAGTCCAAAATCTGTACTTAGTACGATGACAGGCCGCTAACATCCCAGGATGACTGTCTCAAGGACTTTTGACCAAATGTTGTCAGTGAGGTTGGACTGGTCTCTGACAGGGTCAAATTCAGTATAATGTAGCTTTTCCTCTTGTCTTCCTGTATGCCTAAATGTTATTTTAAAGAATATTGACATGAGCTGACACACTGCACTTGGTTGTTTCTTTCTAGTGGTGATAGGGACTAGAGAAGATGATGTATTGTTAACTGTAACATAAGTGATCAGATATAATTCTCACGATTTGGTAATTTTCTTCCAGCAGCCAAACCTACTTGTACCTTTCAGAGTTCATGGCCACTGGTGGCATTAAACACTTAGGGACTTTCATAACAAAAGGGCACCATGTACACGATTACTCTCCAAAGGGTAGATCGGACCATGTCAATGTCATGTTTAATATTTAAAGGCACTTTACTGTCATTTGTATGTGTTTACTCAGTGGCCATCTGCAAAACCAATATGAATGAAAATGGAACTTGTGGGGCAAGAAAAACATATTGAGAATCATTGACTTGGACAGACCTAGTGGGAAGGTTGTGCCTATTCAAACACCTGTCTTCCACCCTCCCACCATCTGTGCAATCACTTTACCCTTCATCCTCACTTCCCACCCTCACAATTACCCTGTCAAGAGAGTGCAGCTCAGGTGGATTTAATGTGGGTTAAATATGGCCCGTTGAGTTTACTGTTGATTTCTTTTAAGTAACCATTTCTATTCTTGCTATAAATCCATGTCTATGTGTCTATGCTTAATTTGGATGAAGAGTCCATCTATGGCAAGAGCCAGTTTATACGTTTTATAAAGAGACTAGATCAGATAAACAGGGGATGGGCCTTCCAAATCTGTAAGTAAAAACAGCAAAATGATGCATAATTCACAAGTTACAGTGAAATTAAAAGAGAAGGTTTTATAAAGAAGATAAAACAGTAATTATAGTGTAAAAAGAGAAGTTAAGATTTTAATGTGTTGTTAAATATTCTTTCACTCACATTCTCAATCTGAATCTAATACTTGTCTATATGTAGCTACAAAGGAAAGGGAAGGAGCTAATAGGTAAGCCAGATCTATTATATGTTATTGAACATGATGCTAGAGAGTTTATATTCATTTTCTCATCTAATAAAAGTACTCTTCAAGGGTAGTATTTTAAAGACAAAAATCTGGGGTCAGAGAGTTTAAGTATCTTGGGATACAAGCCTAAGTCTGATTCAAAAGTACATTCTTTCCTCTAACTGGTCATATCAATAACCTGGTCATAGTACATCAGTCTGGATAATTCAGCCCCCTAAGGGTCTCAACCCACCATGTGTAATATATTATGCTATATCTCCTATAAAAGACAAAAATGATGGAAAAAATGGAAATCATAAGAAATTGTCTACTCAATTACCTAGATATGATATCATAGCAGTTGGATAAATAATTGTTCTATTTCTATCTGTCCATTCATTTATCCAAGGCATATTCTTTGATTGCCAACTAGGTGCTAGGCACTGGGATAGACCTTTTGTATGGAATTATAAGCAAGATGGAAATGCTCTCTGTTCTCATGGAGCTAAGTATTTACAGAGGATAGTGCAATGCACATTGGCCTCTGTAGCTTCTAAAATGATACATGGCTCAAAATTGCCTGTCTTAGAATGTAAGAAACCAAGTACAAATAGATGCTACTTACTTCTTCAAAATAATGTATAAAATTTAAAGAAGGCAGCAGGATCAGTAATGTTTTATATTTAGTCGGGCTTAAAATATTTATTTTATCAGATGTATTTCAACCATTAGTTTTTCATAAATATAAGGCAAGTTTTTAAAGGAGAAGTTTGGGGTTGATTT
This sequence comes from Varecia variegata, assembly GCA_028533085.1. Taxonomy (NCBI): domain Eukaryota; kingdom Metazoa; phylum Chordata; class Mammalia; order Primates; family Lemuridae; genus Varecia; species Varecia variegata. The sequence goes on from JAQIFY010000860.1 coordinate 12,807, forward strand.
CCAGAATTTGTTAACGTGTTGACACTCCAGGTACCTTTATATTTTGCAGGTATATTGAGGAAAGGCACAATTGGGCTTCAATGACAACACACAGCAAGCACCTCAGTACTGAACCAAGAAATTCCTATTTAAATAGTAAGGTACGCAAAAACATTCAGCAGAATGCACAAGTTATAAGTCCTTCCCAAAGGAAAATTTTCCCCCTTCCCTGGTTCCTGAGCCAAGAGTAGAGAGTGGCACTCACTCACTCCTCACCCTTAAACTTAGTAAGGTCAATCAACAAATTCATAAGAGATACACTCAGTGTGTCACATCAATTTCTTTGCTGTTTAGATGAAATGTGCTTTGAGTTGCTCTCAAATTAGACACTCATTATGCATAATTAGCCCCTTACATAGAACAGCTGCTGGCTTTTACAATGCTTTCAACCCAGGGCTGCCTGTGCCCATTGTTGGTGTTTACTAGGAGCAAACTTAATCATATCTGTGATAATCAAATTTGCGATATATGCATCATTTGATGCAATGATCCAATATGGAAAAGAATTACCTAGAGAAAAGAATAGTATGTTTATCTTCACCTAGAAAAGTTAACTCTGAAGCAATTATATGAAAAGGCATTAGGCTATTGTGCTAGAAAATAATTTTAATTTTTTAAAAATTAAAAAATTGCTCTGGATTTAATGCTAAATATTATTTTGTGATTGTTTATGAAAAAGAGGAAGTAGTATGTTTCCCAGGAGGGCCTCATGGATAAACCAGGAATCAGGAAATCTTGGACTTAACTCTGATTTTCAAACTTTGCTAACACTTATTCTCTACTTTTGCCATCTGTAAAATTAGAAAATCATCAACAAGCATATATGTGGAACATTTTGAGAACTTTAAATGGAAATTGTTACCACAGATATTCAAAATGTAATTCTAAATTTAAATACTGGTTTGTATTTGCCACAAAATCAGAGAGCTTGCAATGGATTTTGTTAGTGGGGTTTCTATATTTTCAGAAGTTGGAAAGACTTGGGAGAAATTTAATATAATCATTGCAAGCAATGACATATTTCAAGGTTTTGTCACAGAGAACCACAAAGGGAAAATCACTTAAGTACACAAAAAAGTGTACATGTTCAGAGAGTAAAGATTTAAAGCAGTTGTGTTAATCAAGCAAATTTAGGAGAACTTTTCATTAGTAAATTATACATGGGCCAATCAAGTAGGTATAACCACCAGCAAAAGTTGAACGTGGAAGCAGTTAGCATATTAGGGTCATCTTCATGAGTCTAATTAAGATTCATTTAAAGAGTTATTTTTAAAAAATCAGGTGGGCCACTGTCTGATTTTCAGCTAAGAACAGAAAAGCACTAGTTCCTCTACTATTTGAAAAAATATTACTGAACACCTATTGTAAGCCAGATATCATTGTATCTGTATGTCAGATGGTGTTGTAGGTGCCAGAGGGGAAACCAATAACCAACTTTTGTTTTCTTAAACCGATACGTCTTAGGAAGGTGATGAGAGAAAAGACAGAAGGCAACAACAGAAGACACTTCAGGAGAGAAGGAGAGGAAATGGATGTCGGTAGTAAGACACACCACCTAGAGATGGTCATCAAAACCTTCATATTTGGACAGCTTATTTTGACCTAGAGTCAAAGCAGTAATCGATTTACACTAAAACAAGCAAGTAAGCTAGGCTGGACTAAACCTGTTTGGTTCCTTTGCTTCTTAATAGGGAGAGATCTGTGGAGAGAGTCAGGCCTGGGTTCCACTTCCCACTTAGCCACTGAGTTTCAGTTTTTCAATGTTTCTGGGCCTCGGGTTCCTCATCTGTACAACAAGGGACTAAAAACCCTTCCAGTTCTCCCTAGTATTATTCTGAAT
>JAQIFY010000861.1:0-14684 GCA_028533085.1 Varecia variegata
AAAAAGCTCAAATAACCTCCATCAGAAACATGAAAGGAGAAATCACGACTGATGCCACAGAGATACATGATATAATCTATGAACCCTGTAACTTTTAATGAAATCTATTTCTTCTTTATTAGATGGATGAACTTAGCTTTGCTCTGAGGGATTTGTCTGGCTTGTGCTGTCATGTATGCATTATTCCAGCTATCCACCAACTCTTGTCTCTCTCTGAAATAACATTGTGAAATTACCTTACATAAGTACCTGGAATAGAATAGTTTAATCAGTCATCTTCCCACTGTGTAGGGTTGCTGAGTTGAAAAAGGAAATTAGACATCTAACTAGTATTTTAGAACAAGTTCAAAATGACACATTGACATGCTAAATCAAATTACTAATCAAAACTAAGATGTGATGTTTCTTGTATTATGTTGCAAAAACATAATGACCTTCTATTTCACTCTATGTCATGAAGAATAGGGTGTGCTCACAGGCAAAGAACAATCCGCAAATATGCCAGATAGATCAGATCTTACTCCAAGATTTTGTAAAAAAGTTACCAGGCTTGAGCTTTCCCGATAGGGCTTTGGTGGAATAACTAAACTTCATGCAGCGACAGATGATGTACCCAATTCTACAGAGGAATTCAAAGACTTTTAACATATTTGAAATGCACTCATACAACCAATATAATCAAAATACTGGAAATGTTTAAATCATTTCTATCAGTTGACTATTCAAATGCCAAACTCAACACTGGGAGTTTTTGCATATTTTAAAAGATATAACCTGCAAAGTCATTAAACTTAAATAAATTCCTAGCAACATACATTTTGAATTACTATTGCAAAACAAACTTCAGACCTCATCTATAATCAACAATCATTTTGTAATGTCCTCTTAGTAGTCTACAAGTCCTTTAGAGTTTTCCTTTCATTCCCCAGGACAAAGTGCATAATAAATATTTCTTTGGAAATTACATATAATATAAGCCATCATCAGCCTTACAGTTACTGAATATTACTTCCAGATTTTGATAAATACTTATCTGGTAGTTTGTGGCAATGGTGTAATATTTTTTGTTTAATGTGATTTTGTGTATTCATTTGTATGTTTTGCCATTTTTGTTTTCTTTTTCCTTTTTGCATTTAAATGAAATATTGAAAAGTCTCTTTCATGTGTTCTTTGTAGACATCATTTTGTACTAGAAGTCTATATCTGGTATCCCTGAATTCTGATTAAAATTCACTTTCCAGCTTGATTTTTGAAGATGCATAACCTTGTAAATTTCTAATCTCATTTCCCAAATGGATTAGAACATAATTGCTTTTAATAAGCTGCACTAAGAACGTATAAATTCCACTTATCAGAAATTTTATAGTTTTTCTGCTTACCAACTATAGGAGAAAATATTCTGATCCTGAAATAAAGTTGCTAAGTTTTCCCATTTTTAGAATAAGTGAGCAATAACTGATTAGCAAATGCCAATGTTTTATATTCATAAAACCTTTCCTAAACTACTCCTCTCTGGTTCAGAGAACTTTGGGATATAAAAAGGTTAATGTTAAGGTTATGGCAGATGAGTAATCCAATTGCTGTTCTGATGTTCTTGGAGATGAAAACTCCTTAGTTAGAGTTTAAACATTTCAGCAGTTTTAGTGATACATTTTAGTGGTTGTAGTGATGTATTGGACATTTGCATTGTACAAGGTATTAGCAAAAAATGCCTAACTTGCAGGATTATTTTAAGGAAAAACAAGATAATTTATTTAAAACATGTAGCATTCTGTTAGTCACATGTCCTAAACACTTAGGGAGCATTAGTTCCCTCATTCATTCTCTTGCTCTTTCATTCATTCTTTTATCCCATTTAACAGATATTTATCATACATCTACCGTGTGGCTGGTATTGAGCTAATTAGCAATTTCATAATTGGATCTAAATTTGTGAGATAATCAACTAGCTGAGAAACAACAAATGTAGGCATTATTCATCGTTAATGCAAATAACTTGCCAAAATGCTTAGATTTGATTAGAAATTGCCTAATTCAGTCTCCAAGTAAACACAGGTTCCATTTTGATAAATCATTTTTACTTTAAAAACTCTTTGATTTTACTCAACTATTTGAAAAGTACATGAATATTTTACAAGAATAATTTGAAATATTTTTCTTTTGGTTAGAAATGATTTTTTCTTTGAAAAGTAGAAGCCCAAGAATTGAAGATATACAAGTAATTCCTTTATACTTAATAGATCATCACCTTTATAAAAGTTCAGCATTTTGGTGGAAAACATAGTAAGAGTGGTTGTCTTGGGCAGGCATGGAGATTGCCTAGGAAGATAATGAGGTAACTTTCTGGAGTAAATGGTAATATTCTGTATATTGGTAGAGGTTTAAGCTACACAGGTGCATGTATTTATCAACACTCAAGGAATGTACACTTAATATATGTGCATTTCATTTTATGTAAATTGCATATTAAAAAACCTACATGCTGAATTATTCAGGGGAAGTTGTTGAGATGTTTGCAATTTACCTTAAGTAAGTAGAAATAAGATGAATTCATGGATAGATGGAGAAAGGTATAGATGAATAGAAAACATGATTGAGCAAGTATAGTAAAATGCGAATGGTAGAATCTGGGTAGTAAATTTTGGATTGTTCACTAAAAAGTTCTTTCAAATTTGCTGCAAGTTCAAATGTTTGTATAATAAGGTGTTGGAAAGAAAAGAATTCAGCATTAAGAGCATGTATAATTTATTCTTTCTAGCTAGCATTTTTTATGTCAGTAAAAGTATTCAAGATTGATTTAAACTGTAATTTCAAAGCTGCCTTTTTATATGTACCCACTATTCATAATAGTGAAAGCTGTTTCCTGCGTGTGTTCCTTTTAGAACTCAATTGACATTGATTTGTCCACTGTTGCAGACTATATTAACACTAACAGCTTACAATAAATTAGTGTTTGCTCTTTATGAATAAGTTCAAAAACTTCCTGCTTTCATTCCTACATCCTTTCCAATGTATTCTAATGAAAAGCTATTAATGTTTGTGTTTCCTGGAAATTTTATTCTTATATTCATATTCAAATTACGTTACTGATATGTATACTGTTTCTAATAAATGTCAGATTTGATTGTTTGTTATTTCTATTTGAGTGTAATGTCTCTACTCGGATGTTCAACATTTAACTCTTTTAAAAATAATTTCATAGTTCATAGATTTAACATGCCCTGTTTTTCAGGTATGAACTATTCTAATAGAAAGCACAAGATCAGTGGTCAAGAAAATGGTTAGATTTATTGAAGGTGTCAGAAGAGCATATAAAAATACTATCTGCATTTATTTTTATTTTTAAAAAGCTTTATTAATATTTAATATGTAGATTGGCCAGGACATACTCACAGACAGTCACATATCACATATAGTATTTGAGTTTCCTGAAGAAAGACTGAAAGCTTTGTAATGCGGAAGTGTTAACAGCCAAGCTCTTTGTATTACATTGCAGTTCGTACTTGACCATTTAAATGGATTTACAAATATTCATTAATTTTAACTAAATTAACCTTTAGAAAAGGATACTTGATTTAAAACATTTCTAAAAGAGTGGGCAAGAAAAGAAAGAAAAAGAGAGAAAACCAGTGGAAGGAAGGTAATACTAATAATGTGAAGTTAAAACAACAAGAAAGTTAGAAAATTGATTTATCTTCCTGACAAAATTGGAGAACTTCACAACCATGTTATGCATTAAAAATAATGATGTTCTCAAAGTCTTCTGACAAAAAGTTTATCTAAAACTGTAGTTATTAAGAAGACTATCATGTCTACTAACATTAATGATGAACACAGCCCTAAAGAAATGTCATGTCTTGTGATATTAACTAATGATAGTACGAAGTTGCTATGATCAGCAAGAGACTTTTTAAACATGGAAAAAATGAAGCCAAATCTCTGCAATTTTTAGAAGGTATTTTAAAAGTTATTTAATACTATTGTACTTTACAAAATTTTATTAACATTAATAATTAATGTTTAGAAGTCATTTTTGAGAGACAGTCAGAAAAACCAAAAAGAATTGGGAAATACTTATTTTTCATGCGCTCAAGAGTTGAAATATCATATTTTAAAAACCATAAATACATTTATTTGGAAGATAATAAATTGAAGGAAGATTTGAACAAACAAGTATTTTGTGGGAGATACGGTATTCAGTGCTCTGAAAGTACCTATATTTCAAATATGTCCCAATTAGCAGTATTTTCTAGATTCCACTTCAGTAATGAAATATATGAAGGGCTGCTTTTATGTGATCCTCTTAAAAGAAAAAGTATAGCAGATAAAATAGGTTTTCAATAATGCCTTTAATAAAACCAACGTTTCTTGAAACACCTATATAAATAGAACTGCTCATGGAGCAGCTTCTTTGATGAGAATGAAAACTCCAGGATGAATTTCATTCTGGACATGAAATTCATTCTGTGCTTATTCAGAGACAAGCTTTGCAGTGCAATGTGTTGTTCCAGGTTTGTGCGCTTCAGCTGGGAGCACCCTCATTCTGGGAGAGAATTCCAAAGGACTGCTGTAAGAGTTACCTTCACACTAATTTTATGCTATTAAATTCCCTGAACTTTTAAGTAATACATTACCAGGCATGAGTTTCAGATGACAGGATTTTAACCTCCTCACTGAAAAAACACCACTTAGACACTGGCTGCAGACACTCTGCCAGACCTGCCAGAACATTATGTATGTATTGTATTCAGAACACAAAGCAGTTAGATAATTACACAATTGTGGTTAAAGTTATTAAATAAGGTGCCTCTAAAATATAGTAATGTCTTGTCAATATATAGAACCAAGGTTGAGAGGCTCCTTTCTAAATATGAAAACTAAGTCTCAGGTCGTCTCCTGTGCAGCTTTCAAAACCACTTTCTATGGAAGCTTTCATTAAGTCCATACTAAATAAATAAATAAACAAATTACACACAAATAACTGAAAATTTCAAATACAATCAAAAAGTTCCATTATCTTTTCTCCATTAAGATTGTTTTATTTTTTATTTATTTATTTTTATTTTTAAAGACAGGGTCTCGCTGTTACCCAGGCTGTAGTACAGTGGCAGGATCATAGCTCACTGTAGCCTCCAACTCCTGGACTCAAGCAATCCTCCTGCCTCACCTTCTAAGTAGCTAGGACTACAGGTGTGTGCCACCATGCCTGCATATTATTATTTTTTGTAGAGATGGGGTCTTGCTATGTTGCTGGACTCAAACTCCTGGTCTCAAGCAATTCTCCAGCTTCGGCCTCCCAAAGTGCTAGGATTACAGGTGTGAGCCGCCACTCCTGGCCAAGATTGTCTGAATAATTAATTCTAAGAACAGCAATGTAGCTATGAAAAAAATTTCAAAGACAAACTCTATAATAAAGAAATATACGTATTCATTTGTCTGTCTGCAAACCAATGAAATATCATGCATGAGAACGCATGTTCATTAGCTTCTTGTAACTGATTCTAGAGTGGAGTGTTTTCCTTTTCCTTTCACCTTTCTTTCTTTTTTTTAACATTTATTAAATATGTAATACATGGTATTAAAATATTTTGACAGTTAAAAAATTAAAGTCAATTTCTACTGGATGGCATTTCATTTAGACATCTATGTATATATCATATATTATATACATAGATGTCTAAATATATATAAAAATATTTAAATACAGGCATATAAGCATACAAATTAATATCTAGTAGATTAAGCACATAGATAGGGACATGTATTTTTTTAAACATGAGTTGAGGTGAATACTTAGTAAGAAAAAAAGAGCCATACCAAAACTTTAAAATATTACCACATTTAAAATGGTAAAACTTAGATAATATTAAAGACAAAAACATGAAACTCACAATATTAGAAAATATTTAATATACCAAAATAGAACAATGAAAGCTGTCATAACACGCTTGAAGCTCTGACTTGGGGGGGGGTGGCAAGGGAAATATATGTAACCTAAAATTTTGTACCCCAATAATATGCTGAAATAAAAAAAAAATAAATAAATAAATAAAATTTAAAAAAAAAGATTTTTTTAAATTTCAGAATATTATGGGTGTACAAATGTTTTGGTTACCTCACCTCTCTTTAATTGACATTTATTGAGAGCCCAATGTATAATAAGTTATGCATTAGTTTCATGCATATTATTTTATTTTAATTAGAATTGAATGCCAACCAATCTATGAAGCAAATCTAAAGCTTTGAAATTTTCAGATTTAATTTTGAGATAGCATAACTTGAAATAGCTGAATGGATGAATCCTGAAATAAAGACTTACTTAAAATAACTGCAGGAAGTTTGTAACAATCAGCCACTCCTCAAGAAAACCACATAGTTACAAGAGGCAAAAGCAGCCTCTCATTAGATGCGTGTAACGATCATTTCCAATGAGACTAAGGACTGGGATCCAGAGGCCCATTTCTAGAACAAGGAGAGCACCTTTGCCACTGATTCGGAGTTTTGCAGGAGGATTTTCTCCCAAATAACCTATTTTCTTAAAGAATGATGGAATACTGTTTTTTTTTTTTTGGAAAAGCAAACATTTTAAAATTATATAGGGAGCAATTTTCTGACAGAGTCAGAAAAAAATATCAATTTCAGTCTTAATTAAACTTAAAATCAATTTGTCACTATTAATAAAAACACAGTATATTCCTATCAAAATCCCAAAGACCTCTTTTTTACAAAAATAGATAAAACAATTCTACAGTTCATATGGAACTACAAAAGGCTATGAATACCCAAATCAATCCTGAGAAAGAAGAACAAAGCTTTCTTTCACACTTTCTTATTTCAAAATATATTACAAAGATGCAGTGATAAAAACAGTATGGCAGTAGTATAAAGGCAGACATATAAGGCCAATAAACCAGAAAGAGAGCCCAGAAATAACCCATGCATATATTGTCAATTGATCAATTTATATGAAGTTTTTAATAGGTACACGCAGCATTATCCCTAATACATTTCACTTAGTAACCTCTGAGTAAAATTTGCTTTTATATGTTATGTATATCAGAGAGACATTGTATTATCCATAAGAATCCAATGTCTGATTCCCTTTGCCTTCAGAGTTCTCAGTGCCATCTTTGCTGTACTATATATTCAGACACACTTTGTATAAAAGGAAGGGACATGTCAGCAAGAGGAGGATTCTGACTGCATCGTAGGATTGGGCCCAGGCTGTTGGAGCTTTTTTGTTCTATATCTTCCTAATTGTGTGGCTTTGGAAAATTTAATCTCTGTGCTTCCATTTTCTCATCTGAATAATGTTAATAATAATACTAATGAGATTGTGTGAGGTAATATACTGAAAGGGCATTTCAGTATGTGCTCAATAAATATTATTATTAATATCTGGATATTAGGATATGTGAGTCACGAGAGAATGAGCAGTGTCCACCTAAGGGGCTTGGAGAAGAAGTGATAATCTCAAGGATAAGATGGATTTTAGTTATGCGAAATGGGAAAAAATATTTAAGAATAAATGAGTTAATAATCATAGAACTGGAGTTTCTGACAGCACAATGGAGAGTGAGCAATAAAAAGTCATGAACTTAAAATTGGTACCTAACAGGATGGTTGTATTGAAAAGACCAGATGATTAGAGTGGCCTATAATTCAGGTGATGGCCAAAGTTATGAAGATAGGAAAGCTAGGTAGTTTTAATATGGTCTCCACCTGCTAATCTGTTGCACAGATGCTCAGGTGGAGAGAAACCTGATGTACAGAAGATGAAGACCAAGCACAGTGCAAGTCTTTGTACCCTTGACTAACATCTCATCTTTGCCTCTTTCCCCCTGCCTTCACTCCAGCCTCTGGTGACCACCATTGTACTCTGAATGCTATGAGTCTGAATTTTTTAGTTACTATTTTATTCTTTCTTAGATATAAGTGAGATCATGTGGTATTTGTCTTTCTGTGCCTAGTTTACTTAATGTCCTCTAGATTTATCCATGTTGTTCAAATGACAGCATTTCTTTCTTTTTAAAGGCTGAATGGTATACCATTGTGTATACATACCATGTTTTCTTTATCCATTTAGCCATTAATGGGCACTTAAATTGTTTACATAGCTTGGTTTTTGTGATTAATGCTGCAATGAACATAGGAGGGCAGAGATCTCTTTGACACGCTGATCTCAATTCATTTGGCTGTTTACCCATAGAGGGATTGCTGGATCATATGGTAGTTCTACTTCTAGTTTTTTGAGAAACTTCCATACCGTTTTCTGTAATTGCTGCACTAATTTACATTCCTACCTACAGTGTGCAAAGGTTTCCTTTTTTTCCACATCCTCACCAACACTTGTTATCTCTCATCTCACCATCTAACAGGTGGTATCTCATTCATTATGGTTTTAATTTTTATTTCTTTGATGATTAGTGATGTTGAGGATTTATATATACATATATATATATATATATATATATATATATAATCTGTTGGCCATTTGCATGTCTTCTTTTGAGAAACGTCTGTTCAGGTCCTTTGCCAAAGGTTTGAATGCCTTAAATATTTTGGATATTAGTTCCTTATCAGATGGAGAATTTGCAAATATTTTCTCCCATTCTGTAGGTTGTCTCTGCAATCTGTTAATTGTTTCCTTTCACTGGGCAAAAGCTTTTTGGTTTGGTGCAATCCCATTTGTCTATTTGTTCTTGTGTTGCCTGTGCTTTTGGGGTCCTATCCGAGACCTTATTACCCAGATCAATGGCATGGAGGTTTTCCCCTATGTTTTCTTCTCCTGGTTTTACAGTTCCAGGTCTTACATCTAAGTCTTTAACCCATATTCAGTTGGTTTTTGTATGTGGAATGAGGTAAGAAGAGTCCAATTTTATTTTTCTGCACGTGGATAGCCAATTGTCACCGACACACAAATATGTTATAATAGCTTTCATCTTAACTAAAAAAAAGAAAAGAAAAAAGAAAATCCCCTTTCTTGATACCATATACTGCTGCTACCTCCCAATATCTCAATAGCAAACCATTTTAAAAGATCCTCTTTAAAGTGTCTTGTTTATTTCCCTTTTCCATTGAATTCTCTCTAATCGGACTCCCCCCTCCGCAGCAGCAAAAACCAAAATATTTCTAATCAAGATCATGAATGACCTGTTCTTCACCAAATAAATTGTCTGATTCTCACACCACAGATAACTCATTTAATCAGTGGCCTTTGACACAGGGGTCTAGGATTGTTCCTTTTCAAAATCCTTTTTCACTTGGTAAATGGATACTAGACACTAAGTAAATAAATGAAATGTGCTGTGATCATACTTGAGAATCAGCCACCACAGCCTCAAACTCCTGGGCTCAAGCACTCCTCCCTCATCAGTTTCCTGAGTAGCTGAGGCTACATGTGCACACCACACCCAGCTTCAGACAATTTTCTTCATCTTCACATCGAGTGCCTTTTGCTTGTGGGAAATTTATGTGTATCCTTATTATAAATTTATCAAATGGTTTCTGTTACTTGTAACCCCAAAGTCCAAATACAGTTGGCTAATTAGTCTTCTGAAAATATTATTCCTGATGTCTGGACTAAAGTTCCTATATACATATGTGTGTGTGTGTGTGTGTGTGTGTGTGTGTGTGTGTGTGTGTAGAGAGAGGCACAGCCAGGGCAATTTTCAACAGAAGACCATGGTTAAAACATATCAGTGAAATATGGGAAGAAAAATGTAAGTCTTTGAGTTTTCCTTTAGTTTTCTTTTCTTATTAGCAATAATTAGTTGATCAAATTAGTAATTATTTTATTGGAATACAGAGATTCAAACTTTGAGGAGATATAAGGTATATCTTTTTCAACATAGTGAGGCTACTTAACCATGGGTATGATTAGACTGAAAAATCAGGATAGGTAGGGGTCAGCATATGACAGTCCATAAAAATATTTTAGAGAGAAGGATACACCAAAGATAATGTGTGTATTCATTGAACGAATAAGTGAGTGGCCAACGGACTCTAGACCAGAGGGAGCCATTAGCATGAGATCCACAAAGGAGACATTAAGTAGTTATCTACTGAACCATATTTAAAAGGCATACTTGAAGGGTTTTTTTTTTCCAGCAAGTTAAACAGTTCTCATTTCATTTGAAGTAATCTCATCAAACATCTAAGGAATAGACAGAGTGCGGAATTGGAAGAAAGATATTATAAAATATTAAATTTGAGAAGAATGATCTTAAAACAATTACAAATACCTAATCTTTTTACAAAGTAAACACAAGAGACGAAGGTGCACTGGGACAGTTCCATAGTTGTGTTAAGTCCCTTAAGGTTAAACTCCAGCACATTAAGCATGTTATAATTGAACTGTTGAGAAACAAATTAAAATTTTAATAATCTTTCCTCCCTTTGGAAATAAATGTAGTTCCCTATTATCAATGCTGCTAGAACTCATAATATTATTGTCTAATCAGCACTTAATGACCCACTCTTAGTGCTTCTAATTTCACATAATTAATGTGCATGGAAAAGAGGCTTGTAAACGTTTTATTATCATATGCTACATGTTGGATAAATATAAGCAACCTACTATTAGATTCATTCTTTGAAATCTCCTAAGATCTTGGTTAGTATTTTTTCATAGATATGGTCAGCATATGTATTTTGTGTCTACATGGACAAATTTGTACACTACAACTATTTTCTTCTGCTCACCCCTTCCCCTCCCCCCAGTCTGTTGGTCATCACCTTTTTCATGTCATTGGAAGGAATAACAAAGTGAATAGAATGAAGATCTATTTTATGAGGACAATATATTTCAACTTGCAAATGCTAAAGTTTATTAATTTTAAGTAAATAAAATTATTCTTTCTTTGTTCAGCAACAATCACAGAAGTACATGTGTACATTTTTATTTATCTGCTTTCTCATAACAAATCCCTCTAGCTATAAGTCTAAAACTTCTTTTAAAATGGCCATCTCCTTAAACAACTTTCCATAACTGAAAAAGTCTATTACCTCTTTCATAATTCTCTGTTTTCTTTTCTTCCTTGGTCTTCATCTCTTGGCAGTCTAGTTTGTCCCCCAAACAAACTTCTTCAGCTGAGTTAATGTGTTTTAGGGCATGAAGTTTGTCCTCAGAGCTATTCCATCCTTATCTGCCACGTGGTCTGTCTGTCCTTCCTTCCTTCCATCCTTCCTTCCTTCCTTCCTTCCTTCTTCCTTCTTTCTTTTTTTTCCTTTCTTCCTTTCTTTCATTCTTCTTTCTTTATTTTCTTTTGACAGGGTCTGTCACCAAGGCTAGAGTGCAGTGGCACAGTCACAGCTCAAAGCAACCTTGAACTTCTGGGCTCAAGCGATCCTCCTGCCTTAGCCTCCTGAGTAGTGAGGACTATAGGTGCATACCACCATGACTGGCTAATTTTCTAATTTTTTGTAGAGACAGAGTCTCACCCTGTTGATCAGGCTGGTCTCCAACTCCTAGGCTCAAGTGATCCTCCTGCCTTGGGCTCCCAAAGTGCTAAGATTACAGGTGAGAGCCACCATGCTGGCCTGGTCTTCATGTCTTTCTTTAAGGAACCACCTCCAGTCCTGCTGTTCACTTTCATCATGGTGACTTCAAGGAATTTGGAAGGCTCAGAATAATTTGCGGTCAAAGGCTCCAGGCATAGATTCATTCAAGGAGAATGTTTTAAGGGAATGAGGGTGATGGGGATAAGACCACCGGGGCTTAGCAACCCCATTTCTGAGGCTGTGGGAGGAGAGGAGGTGAAGGGACGCTGCCTGAGCAGAAGCCGGAGATAATGGCAGAAGTCAACTGCCTAGCTGGGGGACATTCCAGCGATCTGGGAGTACAGCAAAGCAGACTCCCACCTTAAAGCCTGAGAGGCCTCATATCTAATAAGCTGTGGAGTGGCTTGACATGAAAGCCACCCATGGGTGTAAAGGAAGATTGCAAAATGTCAGCCTGGGAGAAGGGACCCAGGCTCCAATTCTTAAAAACAAGAACCATCCCTGTTGGTTGAGCTCCTTCTCTCCCCTTTCTCAGTAGAACACTTCAGTTAATGGAGAGCTGACTTCCCAATAAGAAGTACCAATCTCTTTGTTCCTCAATCGAAAGGGCCACAGCTGCTGAGTTCAGAGATACTCTCTGTACATACCTTAAGTCGTAGTTGTGCTTAGTAATGAGCTATGTGTTCCTGCTTCTGTAGATAAAAGAGTAATTAGCGAAGACATCTTGTGACTATTAGGGGAGACTTGAAATTTCTACACGTTGTAACCCACGAGCTTTTCACGTGAAATCATTGTAATCTATAGCATGAAAAAGAGAATAAAAATGGGTGCTAGATTTTAGTCAGTGCCACCTGGCTCACGGGAATTCTAGTGGTCCCCTGATCTTCCCTGCACCGTTTCACCTTACTTTTTGTGCCCATGTCTTTGTCTCTCCCATCTCTTACAGGCACATTGCCCAGGGACCCAGTTATATCCAGGGCATTGCGAACCCCTGATATGGGGGTAAAGAGTTGTCACAAGACATGGGAATGGAGCAAAATTAGTGTGGGTAGAGTGTGGGTATGAGGCCAGTTTGGAAAAATAAACAGGGTTTTCAGGCTTAGCATTCAGGCCAGGGATAACTTCTAAAAGTTCTAGCCAACCAGGGAGTCACACGCAGAAGTAGATGAGGGCCGTATAGGCTGATGTTGCACAGGCCAAGAGGTTAGCCACCAGCCCCGCATGCTGAAAAGCAGGAACACACAAATTACACAGGCACCAATCCAGTGTTCAAGCTCCATCTGAGAAAACTCTGGGAAGCAGATTTTTTAACCAGATGACTAGTAACAGCTGTGCAGAATCTGGAAAAGATGTACAGATTTATATAAACAGTGTGGGGCTGGTGACACCAGACCAGGAAATGATTTATTTTTTGCCATTGTTTTTCGTCACTGTTCAGTCACATCCTTCAGTGTGACTCAGGGATGGCAGGTGCGGAATGCGTCCAGAGGGAGAGAGCTCTGCAGGTGCTGCTGTTTGCAGCAGAAAACGAATTCCTCACGAACTGTTGCTTTCTCCTCAGCTCCCTGTCCTTGAAAAATATCTTGAATCCCCCTTTTGCTCCTTCACCTGATTTTTCCTTGTCTGTATCTGCTGAAAAAGACAGAAGGGTAATTATTTAAATAATATGACTATTTGTCAAAGGCATTTAGCCACATTATTTTCCCCTTTAATGAGGTAGGAGTGATATTGGGGAAATTTTACATTTAGTTGGCATAAATGTTCTCTGAAAATTAAAATAAATGCAAAAGATGACATTTTACAAGATTGCTTTCCATTCTTAACATAATGAACAATTCAGTCACTGTTGAATAGCCCAATCTATTTTATTTCTTTGAACAAATTCCGTTGTAAGAGCCAACATCATCCATGTGCTTCCAAAGCAGAAAGTAATTATCATCACAATTAGCTTTTACAATGATACACATTTTCCTTATGGTGTTGCTTCTCGTCTTCACCTTCCTCTCCAATTTGTATTCATATCTTCAGAGTGGCTGCATAAAAAAGATTATGCTTTTCTGCATGTACTTATATAGCTCTGGTGAGGAACTCTGTAGAGACATTAAAATATAAATTACAGTTGCCTGAGTCATCGAAGTTGCATTTTAACCAATACGTAAGGTCAAGACAAGTTGTCAGGGTCTTTTGAGATTCTGAGGGAACTTCAGAAATATAGATGTTACCTTATACTAAGGAAAAATATTCAAAAAATTTCTCTTTGGATATTTATGGAAAACATGAGTCTTTTAAACAGCTTCTCTGACCTCCATTATTCCCTGATCCTTTATTGTCTTGTGAGACAAGTGCTTTTACCTACGCTTGGATATGCCTTAGAAAAGAGGAGAGGCAAATGGGAGGTTGGACAGATGAGACTTGCTGACAGCACTGAAAGCTGCATACAGCCCGGTCTGAGGTGCTGAGGCTCTCTGAGGTATGCCAGGACATCCAAAGGGCTAACATTATTCATTTGACTCCTCTGGTCAAACTGTCCAGAATCTACTCTGGCTTCTGCTAAATGGTGACAGAGGGAGAAGGCAAGAAAATCACAGAAACGATCTAGTGCAAGAATGTGTTTATATTACAATTTTTATTGTTATTAGCTAGTTATTTGGTCTTATAATTTTGTACGGGTGGTAATGAGAGGCTCCCTAAGAATTTGGAAAGCAGAGAAATAGGAAGCTCTGAGAGTTCAATCATAAAATCCACTCAAAATTATGAGAGATTAATAGTGACCTTGAAGAGACAAGTTTGCTTCCCATTCACAGCAAGATAAAAGAAATTAGTGAATCTAGAAAAGATTTATTTTTTAGAATAAGGGATTCATTATATACAGAACAGAATAGAGAAGAGCAAAAAGAGTCCGTTAGGCAATCAATGACCAATGACACCAGTCTCTGCCGCTGAGCTTCTCCTGGGAGAGAAGACATTGACACGAAGACTCAACCTGCTTGGCTTTGGTGGCAGGTGTGTCTCTATTCTGATAGGGGATGAATCCATCTATCAAAAGCCTGATGCAAGTAAATATTGAGATGCTAAACTAGTTCCCCTTACCCTGATTTTATGCTTACCAATGAATTTTAGGATTATGATTTTATTTTGCAGGAGGCAGTTTTCCCTCAGGGAGAGAAGACTAGGGAGAGTGC
>JAQIFY010000862.1:0-14684 GCA_028533085.1 Varecia variegata
TGCTATGCTGGGCATGGCACAAAGTTAGTCAGAGAACAGGGCAGACCATCACAGAGTTTTATCTTTGGAAAAGAGCTGGAAACCATGAGAGTGATATCTAGATGGATATCACATTAGTCTGGAAATGGAGTAAAACCTTTTCACTGGTCTCTGTTTCTTGGAGCCCTGCTATTTCCATTGCATTGCCTGTTGGCTCAGCCAGTCATTTAACAAAGATTTATTGAGCACCTACTATGTGGCTGGCACTGTTCTAGGTAGTGAGGATACAGAGATGAACAAATAACAAAAAGATACCTATGAAAATTATAAAAGAAGTAGTTACAAATGCCAAGGAGAAAAAATAAAGCAGGGAAGTCACAGGTTCTGTGGCTGTCTTAAAAAAATTTAAAAATAAATAAAGCAGAGAAGGTGAATGGGAAGTGTGGGTGAACGTGAAATTTTAGGTAGGGTGGCCGAGAGAGGCTCACTGAGAAGGGTGCATTGGAATGAAGGCTTGAAGGAGGTGAGGGAGCAAGCATGTGACTGCCTCGGGGAAGGGCATTCCAGGCAAGAGAGCAGCACCTCCGAATTTTGGCATTGAGAATGAGCCCGGAGTGTTTGGAGAACACACAGAAGCCGGTGGGGCTGGAGAGGAAGAGGCAGCGAGGAGCACAGCACCAGGAGAGGCAATGGGCCACACTGAATGGGGCCTCTGAGGCCATGGCAAGGGCGGAGAGAGCTGGGGAGGAGTCTAGGGAGGGTTTTGAGCAGAGGAGTGTGAGCAAAAGAATCTGTTAAATGAGCAAAACTGCAGGGCTTAAAGGGGTGTCAGGGAAGGGCGGCTCCTCATCTGTTCCCCGGCCCTGGGCCACACGCCGCTTACTGAGGGTGGCGTTCATCTCCTGGTATCTTTTAAAGAGCATCATCGTGTGAAGTCCAGTGCTTGTGTCGCCCGTGAGCAGGGTGTCATAGATGCACTGTCTCTGTCCATTACAGCTGGAGACCACATTGTCATACAAAGAGTTGTTTCCCGACAGTTGGGAAAAGAAGACAGGGGTGAAGTTGAAGGGCAGATGGTCGTTCCTCTCGCCAAGGAGGCTTGTTTCGTTGATTTTCCCTGTAACACACGAGGGTGATGGTGGTTCAGGGCGGGACTCAGCTGCATTTCTGCTGTGTCCTCCCTTAACCCTCAGGTTACGTGGCTCAGGGCGGGGGATGGGGCTTGCGGGGACAGAACAGCTTCTGAGTCTGGAAATCTCTGCTCCAGTGAGTGAAGGCACCCATGTCTCCAACCACGTTCCCCATCCTCTCTTCCAGGTAGAGAGATGCAGGTGGCATGAGGGTGGAGGGGACAAAGGTGGGGTGGCATCAGAATCCTCAGGCCCTTACAAAGGCTGGAAGTCTGGCTCCTACAGGTCTGAGGGTGACAGCATACCAGCTCCCTCATCCTGGCCTGCCCCATGGGCTGGGACGCTGAGGTCCAGACTCACAGGTCATTCCGTAGTGAAAAAGCGCCTCCTCAGAGCTCTCTGGGGAAAGGGTGGAGCCATTGGGCATCCTGAAGTCGTCTTCTGGATTGTCGTTCCAGACCCCTGAGGGACAGAACAGGAGGTCGGCCACCCTGGGAATGTGGCCCTCCCCTCGCTGCACTGGAGATGTAAGGAGTGGGCGGGTTGGGGGAGGGGAGGACCGGGCCTCACACCCACCCTGTGCTCTAGGGAGGCGGCAGAAGAAAACAGGAGGAGATGGAGGAAGGGCAGAGGAACGTGGGAGGCAGGGGAAGGAAGGAAGGAAAGACATGAGGGATGGAGGGAGGAGGAGGGCACTGCGCCCCCACCCTGCCCAGAGCTGTCCTTGGTGCTCCCTTTGAATGGCAGGAGGAGGAGGACAGGAAGTGAGCCTCAAAGGTGGCTGAAGAAGTCCCTCCCGGCTCCCTGGCCCTGTCCATGCCCTAAAGGTTCTGCTCCAAGGAGGCTGAGAGAGGGAAATCCTCTATGGGTGTCCAGGCCACGGGAGGCGGAGTTGCCCTCCCTCTGGGGTCTGAGCTCGTACCCAAGAGGCCCTCCGTGTGGTTTTGATACTCCTCTGGGAGGCTGGAGGAGGCATGGAGGATGTTGGAGAGAGCAGTCACTGTGATGGCTGTCGTCCCATCGAAGCTGGCTGACACCAGGGAGCCGTTGCGGGTCAGGAGGACCCCAGTGGCATTGAATATCTCCCGGCCTAGAACATTGGGAGGCGGGTGAGAGAGCAGCCAGCATCGGCGCCCTAGAGGCCACTGCCCAGGCAGCAGTGAAGGCTCACGGTGCAAAGTGGAGCCTCTTAGGGCAGCTCTGGGATGAACTGAGGGTGCCTCGCCTAGTGGCCCCAAACCAAATGCACATGCCACCCTCGAGGCCCGAACCACCTCCTTCTTCCTGGGGACTGAAGATGGGGGCCATCAAAGGAGAGGCCTCAGTGCTGGAAGGAGTGGGGGGACATGAAGAGGGAAAGTGTAATGCCCTGCTTCTGGGAAGAGAAGCTGCTCAGGTACAGCTGCTGAAGGGACAGCAGGGGACAGCCACTCTGCTCTTCCCAATGCCGCCACTTCCACACCCCACACACTGCTCCCAGCACTGGGCACCCTGCTGAACTCCCACCTGGGGAGGCAGGAGAGGGTGGCTGATGGCTGTCCCCACCCTACCTTCTCCATCTTCATGCTTAGTCTCAAATGTCACAGTCTGGTTATTGAGCAGAACACGGATAGTGTCATTGGGCTCAAGGAACCATTGAACCTGGAAGGGAATTGGAGGAGGTGTAAGTCTGACCTGCCAGTGGAGCAGAAGCCAAGAAAGGAGGCTCCAGAGAGCAACTCGGACTAGAACTGGAGCCTGGGTGAAGAGGAGGGTGCTGGAGAGCGTGGTGATGAGGTTATGCTCGCTCACGCCTGTGGGCCAGGCTCTGCGCTGGGCACGCTCTTGGATCATCTCATTTAAATCTCACAACAGCCGTGCGGGGCAGGTAATATTATCTTCATCTTGCTATAAGAACACTGAGACACTGAGCTAAGTAGTTTCCTCAAAGTCAAACATCTGGTACATGGTGGAGCCAGGACCCCAACCTTCCATCTCTGGATTTACTCTGGGACCATGACACCAGCGGGATGTGTCCGTCCTCCCTCCCTCCTGCCCTCCCCTCCTTCCCCTTCCCTTTCTGTGTTCACTTCCTCCTCCTGGGCCTCAATTTCCAGCTGAAGGTCCCTGTGGGGCTCTCTGTGGGGGGATGCAGAGGGGTCCTGGGTGTCCCTCGCTCACCGTGATGGGGCCCAGGCTGCTGGAGTGGTACTGAGCCGCAAAGGCAATGAAGTTGGTGGCCTGGACCGAGGCCGTCTGGGCAGTGCGGCCCTGTAGCAGGAAGGAGGAGTTTCTGTCCCAGGCCCGGACCAGCAGGAAGTCCCCCAGTCCATTGAAGGTGTAATTGGTACCATCCAAGGTAGTGATGTGGGGGTCCCCAAACAGCCAGGCTGGAAGAGAAGGAGATACTGCATTAGCATGGCAAGCCATGGGCAGAGTCTAAGATTTCCCACTGCCCACCAGGCAGGGCATTTGGCCAGGTGGACTCAAGTCCCGGGGAGATGTTCGTGGAGTATAGAATCTTCCCCCAAGGCCTCTTGCACTTTCATGTCCCCAACACCCATTCCCACTGCTCCCCAGTGCCATACACAAAAGACCCCCATTTGCCATCAGTTCCACACTGGAATCATCTCCTTCTTCCCTTGTGGCCACAGCTCTGCCCCAGGAAGCTGGTCCTCTCCTAGTCTAGCCCTAAGTCCCAGAGGCCACAAGGCTACCCCTCCCCAGATGCTCTGCCTGGGCCTTGACCCTCACCGGGCCGTGGGGGCCTGTATCCAGCACAGCCAATTCGGGGCCGCCTCTGCCAGTACCGGGTGCAGAGGTAGGGCTTGTCATTCCAGCGGCAGCACCAGTTCTGCGGCTCCAGTTCCCGGTCTGTGAAGAACAGCATGTTGGGGGAGGCGGAGGACCTGGAGAACCAGCTGGAAGGCTTGGTAGGGCAGGATGGTCTCAGTGGCGAGAGTGTGGCTTCAGAACTCTCACACCTGGGTTCCAATCCTGCCCTGCTCAAGGACCTTCATGATGGACCAGGTACTGTCTCCCTTGCAGGCATGTTGGGGCCATTGTGCAGTAGGGCATGGTAGGATGGTAGGAGCTAAGCAAACTTCCTTATTTGAAGGGTGGGTGTCAAGTCCCACTGCTCTCCAAGTGCTGGGAGTGGGTAGGGCATGGCTGATGGTCTGGGAACAATGGAGACTCCACAGTACAGGGAGGCAGGTGGGAGGACACAGACCTCCCCCATTACAAGCTGCCTTGGAGGGTCTCTGCGGGAGCTCTCAGTCTTTCCCCACGCAGCCTGCCAACCTGGGTCTTGAGGGACGAGGTCAGATCAGGCCCTGCCCCTTGCCTGCAAAGATGCCCCCGCTCAGGACCATGTGGAGATGGGGCAAGGGGCACTCAGCCCTAAATCCTTAGGATGTCAGCTGGTGGGGATGTTGGAAGCTGCTTAACTACAAGATCAGGAAATTGAGGCCCAGAGAGGGGAGGAGCTGGGAAGGAGTGGGGACACGAGGCTTCATTCTGAGGGTCCCACGTCTTGGCTGGGAAGAGCGGCAGCCTCCAGAGAAGGTGGGGCTGTGCACACACGTACCAAACTGCCAAGGGCTCTGCACTCTCCAGCCTTCACGAAGCTCTCCCCAGAGCCCGTAGCTGCAGCACACGCCTCCCTGCCAGGAGGAGAAGCGGCACAGCTGCCTGCCGCTCTGGCCCCACCTGCCTGCAACACACACAGACATACTCAGGCCCAGACTGCGGGATGCCCGGGGCGATGGTGGGAACAGGGCTGGGGGTGATTCTGGGGAGGGGCTGAGAAAGAACAGGTCAGGTGTGAGCAGAGAGGATGGTGGGAGGACTTGTGGGGGACAGGAAGGAGGTGTCACCTATGTTGACAGGCTGGAATCGTAAGTCCCATAGTCCCTGCTGCCAGGAGCAAGGGCAGGAGATCTGGTTTCTGCCCCACCTGGGCCTCGGGGGTGAGCGCTTCAACCACTGCAGGCACTTGAGACGGTAGTTGGGCCTCTTCACCCTGTGTAGCCTGTAGAACTGCAGCCCCTGGAGGCCTGGGGTAGCAGGGGAAGAAGGGGTTATCCCGGGGCCTGGGGCTGCAGGCTCATAAATGCATCCCTATGCCACTCCCCGCCTCTCTGGACAGCTTCCAGGGATGGGACCCAATTCAGATTGGCAATGATTCCTCCCCCAAAGCCCATCTGAGGTACACTCCAAAGCCCTCAAACCTCGGATCTTAGGACAAAACCCTGGAACAAGTGCTTGGTGAGGAGGTCTCACCTGTACCCAACTCAGAGCAAAACGCTAGCTCTGACCCACTTACCCTCTTCCACCCTGTCTCTCTCAGCTCCAACACCTTCCAACCTCCTAGTCGGTCCCTCCTCATGCACCCTCTATCTCAGCCAGGGACACCACCATCCACCCAGGCACACCATTAGGCACTGGCTCTTCACCCTTTGTGCTCCCTGTCCCCAGCCCAGACTCTGCAGAGGCCAGGGCAGCCAGGGCAGCCGGGACAGAGGCCGATGCCCACAGGCCAGCAGGGGAGCCAAGAGAAGTTGGGACGTGAAGCAAGGGCCTGCTCCAATACGATGAGGCTGGGGAATGCCTCCTCCAAGCCAACAGGACAGAGTGTGTGAGATTTGACCCCATACCCCTACAAGTGAAAAAATTATCCAGATAACTACAGTTTAAGGTTTTGAGAAGAATAATCATTGTTTATGATTACGTGTTCATGGGTCTTCTCCACAGTGTCCTGGTGTTAGGAGAAACATCAAATACTCTTCCCCAACACACACACACACACACACACACACACACAAACACACACACATCCCATCCTCACATGTCCCTGGGCCACAAGATGGCACCTGTGATTTGACTTATGTTTCTGATTACCAAAAGTTTTTGCCACAGAACAAACAACTGGATTTACACCTCACAGTTTCCATGACTAATTTCTAATGCTAAAGCGTCCTTTGTCTTATTACATTTTGGAAACTAATTTGTTTCCCTTTCAGGTCTCTGGACATCACATTGAGTCATGGATAGTACCGCTCCTGATTCGAAAGTCTTTTTACCAGAGTGAAAGCTCTTTGAGAGCAAACCTAGCTGGTCTTTTCCTTTTATTCATTCTTCTGGCAGTTGGCACAGTGTCCAGCACACAGCAGGTGCCAAATAAATGATGACTGAGTGAATGCCAGACCTCTGGAGCTCCGTTGGTAATTCCCGTAAGGGATCTCACCTGGGTTCCCACTGCAGCTCTGGGACAGGACACCTGAGTATTGTCCAAACTGCCCCTTCAGGCCCCTGCCTCCCACAACACCCCTGTCCTCACTCCCAGGACCGGGCCCCACGGAGAGCCCTCCTGGGCCTGCACCTCCTGAGATGCAGCAGGTACCAGCTTAGACCGGCAGGAAGTTCCGAAGTGCGGGATGCCCCCGGGAATGGTGGAGACGCTGCCAGCTGCCCTCTAGGACTCCCATGGCATACGGAGGGAGAACAAAAGAGGGCCTGAGACCAGCTCAAGAATGACAAGGTGGCACTTTTACCTGAGTTGGAATCCAGGAATTGGTCTGGACGATACCTCTCCCACAACGGCTGGGACATCAGTGGGCTGTTTTCGAAATACCCGTCTCCACTGCAGGCAAAGGGAAGACCCTCAGGCCTCTGCCACAGCACAGGTTCTTTCCCCCCCGCCCCGTTGGAAGTTATGAATTCATTCAGCTCGTCAGTCAGACAGCAGCTGGCCAGCCAGTTGCTCAGTCAGCCCGAGTGTCTGAGCCCAGCACCAAGCAGGAGAGGGGAGGAGACGGCTGGGAGGGCAGGAGGCTCTAACTTATCTCACGTCTGATTGTCTGTCTGATCGCTAACTGCAGGAAACTGGCAGGTCCACCTGGTCATAAGGCAGGGGTGTGAAAACAACAGAGTTCAGGCCTCCCTTCTGTTTGTTTCCCTTAAACCAGGGATTGCATAGGGACATACTGTAGGTGACAGTACATTGTGATGGTTAAGAGCTGGTCTCTGGAGCTAGGCAGTCACGGGTTCAGCTGCTGATGCCAGCACCTACTAGCTTGGTGACCATGGGAAAATTACTTAACCTCTCTGATTCTTACGTTTTCACATCTACGTAAAAGGGACTACAGCAGCATCTACCTCGCAACATTGTGAGGATTAAATGCAGTGATACTTGTAAATCCCTCAGAATCGAGTGGAGCCTTGTTACAATGCATGCTGCCATCTCCACCACCACTGTTGCCATCCCCAGTCGTAGGCCCGGCACTGCTCCAGGACGCAGGAAGGCCTGGCATGGCAGCCTCACCCCAGGTGCATGCTGCAGGGCAGTGACTCCTGATTTTCTCCCTCTGACACCAGCTAGATGACATACACTTACATGACACCTCCCTTGGGTGTACTTGGATGGTGTGAAATTCCTAGCTAGTTGGGTCATTCCACTCCTTTCTCCTTCATAGCACCTCAAAAAGCTAACGAAAGCAATGTCATTACAGGGGCAACCTCAACAGAAAACTATTTGCGGCAATTACCAGGAACAAAGTGTGACCTTCACGACTGATTGTCACACATCAGCATATGGGCATATATGACTGAGGACTGTTGTGTCAGAGCCCGAGCCACCTCTACACACCCACACTGGGAACCTACAGTTCAAGTGCCCACAGCCCCCACCCTTCTCTCCCTCTTCACCGCTGGCTCCACATAAGCTGCTGGGTGCCCTGGGTAAGTGGGTCATTCTCAGGTCAGGAAGGCAGGTTCCAGCCTCTGAGGACTGGGTTCAAGTCCCCACTTTGCCACTTCCTAGCTCTGTGACTTCAGGCAAATTGTGTATCTATTTGTTTCTCAGTTTCCTTATCTGTAGAATGGGGATAATAAACACTACCTACCTCATGGGTGATTGTGATAATCAAAGGAACTAACAAGCATGAAGTACTTAGGGTAATCAATCTTGGCATTTATTATGATATTTGAGAAGTCAAGAGAGGCCAGCTAGTGTTAGCGGAAACCAGGGAAGTCCAGGCTCTGGGAATGATTGCAGAGCACAGGGATTGAGATGGGAAAGAGAATGGCAGGACGAGTGGAGGAGCTTGTAGTCTGAAATAGCAAGGTGCGTGGCCCCAGCAGAAACCGGAGCCAGCGTGCGTCGGAAGCAACAGCAAGGATGACGGCGGCTTGTCCCAGGGACGGGAGTGCACGTGCAGCGAAAGCCCACTCTGACCTCTTCCTGCCATCTGCTTGGCACTGACAGCCCCTCTCTTCCTACCTGGAGAAGCCCATGAGGACGGAGGTGCCTGGGCGCCGGGTCACGTCCCAACGCATACCACCACTCTGGTAGAGGAACAGGGTGTAGGACCTGCTCCCGTCCGTGGAGAGGATGGCCTGGTAGGTGTTGGTCTGGGGGGGGTGGGAGACGAACACAGGATGCCTGTGAGAGATCTGCGGTCTCCTCCCTCATGTCCCCCGACCCGTCCCACACCCCTGCCCCAACACACACATCTCCTGTTCCTGGGCTGTGCAGAGCAAAGGCATGGGCCTAAAATTCTGGCAAGTTTGGGATCAGTTTGGGCAGCTTTCCTCCTGGGTGGCAAAGCACTTACCATGGGGGACTTGCCTTTTTTGTGACTCTTTTCCCAGGAGGGGAGATAAAGGGCTCTGGGTTACAATCCAATCAGAAGAGGGTTTGTTAGAGAAAGCTACAGGAACCTGAGAGATTAGCCACCACACCACAGACAGGGAGAGGCTTAATTAGCTCCATTGGGGCCATTTAAGGACATCGTTCAAATTGTCCTCTCCACCTGAAGAGCATGGAGTACCTGCAGCAGGTGAGACTGGAGGTTCTCTGAAAGCACACGCCTTGTCCAAAATGGGTCATCACTGAACTTCTGCAGAGTGAATGAAGGAACGAGTGGCTTTAGACGAGACACGGGGAAGAATTCTGCAGCAGTAAAACCTTTGTGTCCTCAGAGGGCAGGCTGAGGAGACTGTGGTGTGCCCCATTCCCACTGGGCGGCACCGTGGTTAAGCCAGAGCTTGGAGTCAGAAAAACCTTCATTCCAGGCATGGCTTTGTCATTTGCTACCTGGGTGACCTTGAGCAAGTCATTTATCCTTCCTAACCATTGTCTTCCTCATCTCTAAAATGCAGATAATATTTAATATCAGGTTGAGCCATTAATATATGAAATTGCCAATAGCCAGATATTTCTGACTTACAAAAATGCCATTTCCTATATTTCAACCTACCAATACCTAGTTTGCTGGGCTGCTGTGAGGTCAGGTAAGTGAACAGCTGAGGCAGGCCTGGCGCCTGGTGAGTGCTCAGCAAATGGTGGTGGCGCCGGGGTTGCCGTAACCCGCAGTGGTTCCAGAGAGGATTCTAGAAGTGTAGCCCCTGCCTAGGATTCTAAGATGTCTGACTCCCAGATGGCTCATGGGGAGCTGTCCATGGGTCCACTCACCCCGAAGGTCCACTCGGCGGGGTAGGTGGGGGCATCAACCCACGTGACCTTCAGGGTCCACCTGGCTTTGTAGTCCCAGGAGTTTGTGAACTTTTTAATCAAAGACTCCACCTGCTGGACTAGTGGGTAATATTCATCATAGAGTGTCTCATATTCCTAGGAAAGGAAGGCAGATAAGAACAAGGAAATGAGGGCCCCCACTCACCACTCCCGAGGGACCCCCACTTTCTGCTTGGGGATCCTGTTCACTCTAGTGCACCCCTGTTGCCCATCCCTCTCTGTCCCAGGCCTGCACTTTTACAATTAGCTCTTCTTATCTGAAGATGGATTCCAATTTGGGCTGCAGGAAAGCCTGCAGTGTGGAATGGAAGATCCTGGCCCAGAAGTCGGAGTCCTCTGGACGGAACTCATGCATGTCTTAGCTCAAACTGGCTCTCTCGGAGCCACTTGTGTCCATTTCTTCCTCCCCACCTCTGCCTGGTGGCTCCTGAAGACAGGCATGAGTCTCTCCATCTTTGGAGCCTCCACAGTGCCTTGGCCACGGCAGGGCACAAAACGCCTTTGCTGCAGCAGCTTTGATTGCATGCGTCTACTGGTTGGAATTATTAACCCAACGCAGGAGCACAGGAGGGCCCTGCTTGACTTGTTAGGATAGACCCTCTAAAGTCTTATTTTATTTTATTTTTTTTTCCTAGGGTCCAAGTCCTAGAGCACCAACGCAGTGGCCTCTCCACGAACTAGGACGAAGCAAATGCTAAATTGCCGACCCCTATCCCTGTCCCCTGTAGTACTCTCAGGGTTGGGCGTTCCTGAGTCTGTTTGATATTCCTCATCTGCTCCCTCCCCACGCCTGCTCTGACAGCAGTATCACCTGCCTCGCCCTCCATACAGCCCTTTGTCCCTCCTGCGGCTGCTGGTGGATCCCACTGCCAGGCTGTGAAAGGCTCACCTGGTAATATGTAGTTCCCCAGCCGGTGGAGAAGTCAGCATCATCCCAGAACGGAGCCACCAGGGCCACAGGGTCCCAGCCTGTGAAGCCTCTTCGGGGTGGGTGGGGATAGGAGAAAATCTGGTAGTCTGAGTCTGGGAAAATGATCTGGCCATTATCTGTGAACTGAGCACAGAGTTTTCGAGGTTAGCATTCAGGGAGACAGGTGGGGAGGAGACGTCTCAGCCTTGGGCGGGCTCCTTGGAAGTGTGACCCCAAGGTCCTCTCTGGGTAGAACTGTACAGATGTCAACAACCCGGGGAAGGTCATCTTATCCATCTCCTGTGTGGGAGAACCCTTTAGGTAATAATCTCGCACAAACACCCTCCACCCTCAGGCCATTCCTCCAGGCCTATGGCGGTGGGTTTTGTCCCCCTTGGGTGGCAGTAGACCAGCCCTTCACAGGGCACACACCTCCAGGTGCGTCCCCTCAGCCCATCCTGAAGCTTGTGACACAGGCCCAGATGGGGCTAAAGGGACTGCTACCCTCACCCCATGCTGTGCTGCCCTCTCAGAGTGTGTCCTAACCGAGCCCCTCCCTGCGGCCCGCAGGGGCCAGGACCGCCCTTCCCGCTCTGCCCCGGGGGACATGGACCAGGGGACCCGAGGTTAATCGTGGAACATGGAGACGGCACACACCAGGCAAGTTTCCCCGAGGATAGCTTCTTACTCATGAAAGGCCCGGGAAAACAGCGGTGAGCTGGCGGGCCCTCTTTGTGCTGGGGTAGAGACACGTCCACACGGCCGGGGAAGCCCCGCCCCGCTCCCTGTTTTCCTCAGCCCAGCCCCGACGCTAACGCAAACCGCGGGTGTAAGCGGGGTGCCCACAAAGCGGCCTCCATTCTCCCTTCCTCTCCGTCTCGGGGCGGCTCCGAGCGGGGAGAGAAGCAGGCCCGGGTGCACAGGCCACAGGTCCTGCGCTGGGGCCGGGCCGGGGACTCACGTAGAGGGAATCCCGGAGAGAGGAGCCGAGGGGGAAGCCGATCTGGGGCTCGAAGAGCGGCGAGGTGAAGTCCTCGGTCCTCCTGACAAACTTCAGGTCTCCGACGCGCGGCCCGTAGGGAAAAAGGGAAGCGCCTGGGCCCGGACAAAGAAGAGGAGGTCCTCATGGGCCTTGACCTTCAGGGCTGGAAGGGACGCCCGCAGCTTCCCCCGTGCTGCTCCTGAGCTGGGACCATCCAGGTCTCCTCTCTCCCGCTCCGCTCGCATTTAACACATCTCCTCGTTTTACTCCCCAACCTGGGACTCTCATCCTTCCCCAGCTTGGAGAAAAACAGGTCCCGCTGTCGGAATATCAACAGATATCCTGCATTTGTTCTGGTAGTCACAATTCTTTTAAGGGTTAAAAGACAAAAGTCCGATGCAGTGAAGATTAGTAATCGAAAGACCTTTCCATAGCACGAGTCTTGTCTCCTAAGGTGGTATTTCTCCAGACAAACGTGAAGACCCAGTAGAATTTGTCCTAGGGCCCCCTAGAGGTCCTTGGGCTCCGGTTTGAGAAAACTTGTCCTAAATATTTCTCAGCGGGTCTCCTCCCCTCCACACTGGCAGCCACTGTCTCCCTGGCGCCCTCACCTGGTCTTGCTTGGAATAGCACAGGGTTGCTCCGTGGCCCTCCTGGCCTCCTCACTCACACCCTGCAAATTCGCCCACCCTAGGGCCTTTTGTAAAACGCAAATCTGTGTCCTCCCTCGTTCCGCTAACCTACAGGATTCCCCTGCACACCACTCACCACTCTTCTCCTTACTTTCAGCCACACCAAATGCTTTGGGGCTCTCCTCTCCATGAGGCACTGGACCTACTTTTCACTTCCAGATCTTTATTCCAGTGGTTCAGACCCTCCTCCCTGCCTGGGGTGCTCATCCTCCCCTGGCTCCCATTCATTCTTGCCAGGAAGCCTCCTGTTCACCTTGAACCCATCCCCACATCTCACAGGGGCTTCCCATTGTGTGAGGTTAATGCCCTGGGCTTATTCCTCTAACTGTATCTACCTGGACAGTTGATCTGGCCCTTGCTGAATGGCATCACGATCATTTCTCTATGTCCAGCTCCTAGCTGAGTGCCATGCTCAAAGCCGGCCCTCAGCACCCAGCTCTGGTGCTGTCTCACTATCCCTTATAGGCCCTTCTGAACCGAGAGAGCAGAGACTGTGAGCAAGCAGGCTGAGATTGAGCATTCAGTGACATCAGCCCTCTTGGGGGATACAGGGGGCAGTGGGATTCCCATGGCCCACATGGGGCAGTGGACATACCCAGAGAACTGGATCTCCAAGCACCCACAAGGGCCTTCACTGGCAGATGCAACCAGCTCACAACTACCACCTGTGCAGTGAGCTCCACTGCAGTGAAGAGGTCTCGCTGTGCTGTGTCACTCACCTTTCTGTGGCTGCAGAGGGACTGGGAAAGCTGTTGCACGGCTGCCTGTGGATGTGCTGGGGGTGGAGGTGGGAAGGGTCTGGGAGGTTATTGAGGGTAGCGGTGTTGCCGTGCTTCTCCCACTGTCAGTCCTCAGTGAGGCTGTGGTTGTTACTGGACATGCAGGGAGAGAGACAGGAGTGGGTCTTACAGAAAGAGGATAACAGACCGAGATTCAAATAAATCAGGACCTGGAAGAGAGAGCCAGAAACCTTCTTGTCTGTCTGCTGGTTGCTCCCAAACCTCTCCCTACATAAGCAGTTTTCTGCTAGGGCAGAGGTGGTGGTGACCCTGTCACCAATTGCTCCCCCACTCACTTCATCCTCTGGTGGACCGGACTTCAACCCTAGCTGGGTGATGCTAATTCATCTAATTCTAGGCTGAATTGAGCCAATGGGGCCCCTATAAGAGATAGAGACAAGGGAAATCCCACCTACCTGAAGCTCCAGGCTTCACAGGGGAGCCTGAAGATGCTGTGGATGGTGAGGATGTGCTGGTAACAGACAGAGGAGAGGCGTGACCTGTGGATAGGGTGCTGGAGCTCCAGGTGACTGCAGGACCAGGGGCTGATTGAGAGAATCAAGAAATACTAGTTGAAGTACACAAACTCGATATGGTGAGAGCTGTGCTCACATGACCAGAGAAAGCAGAGTCAGAGAAAGCAGAGTCTATGGATGGCTGTAGACCGGGAAAGGGTCTGTGAGAATACTCACATGCTGAAGAAGTTTCAAGAGTGGTCTTGATCACAGGATACGTTGTAGGTGGAAATGATAAAGTTAGTGTAGAACCAGTGCTGCTGCTCTCATTGACTGAAGAATTTACATATATTGGATTTGTCCTGGGGTTGGTGGTGGAGGCTACCCTTTGAGTAGTGGCAGGATGCTCAGGGCTGGATGTGCTTGAGACACCCACTGAGGAGGTGGGGACTTGGGTGGTATTTGTCAAAGAGACGCTACCAGAATGCACAGGGGGAATGACCACCGTGGTCATGTTCTCTTGGGTGACTGATCTTGTGCTTGTTGTCAGAACTTCTCCCCTGGTGGAAAAAACTGTGGAAGGAGAATGAGTGGCTACATCCCTCAGGGTGGTGGAACCAACGATAGCAGGTGGCCCTTCAGTAGTCCAAGGTGACAAAGTGGGAATTCTGTGGCTCTGGTGGCTGTCATTGAATGGGGTGGAAATAAGGGTTGTGCTGGTACCTGAAGGTGACAAAATGTGGGCCTCAGTTTGTGGAGCTGTGAGCCCATTTGTTGTGGATACAAGAGGTGGGGATGTGACCGTTGAGAAGGTGTCAGTCCCCTGGGAGGACCCCGAGCTCATGGTTTCAGATCCTCTGCTAGTTCCCATACTCCAGGTCTGAGTCATCTGGGGAATGGCTGACATTTCCTGAAGAGAGGTGCCAGAAGAAGTTGTTCGTGACTGTTCTGTCAGTTTCCCTGCAGTTGAGACCTTAAAGATGGTGGAAAAGGTGCTGGGGACAATCACAGACACCATTCCCATGGCTCCTGGGCTGGTGTCATGACTGGTTGAGGTAGATAAGAATTCAGTTGTCCCCTGAGTTGTTTGGCTGTCACTGGAGGGAGTCGGTGAGAAGCTTGAGATCCTACCTGAGGTGGACGTTTCTGACGACACACTTCCTGACATGGTTCTGTCGCTTGCTATGGATGAGGAAGGGGTAGCTGTGCCCACTGAGATGGTGTGTGACGTGGAGGAGGCCT